>JAGDQP010009264.1:11551-59887 GCA_022664845.1 Lepisma saccharinum
GATGAATAATTGTAATTAAAGATTAATTAGAATAGACTCTCTGAAAAAAACAAGCTTTAGAATAGCCTAAAGACAAACGGGCAGAAAGTCGGTTTGGATGCTTATAAAATTATTGAATGTAATCCCATATACCACTCAATAAGGTTAATTTATTCTGGCCATGGCTGAATTAAACCTTACCTAATATCCTATCTGAAACAGCCTGTAATCTATTCGCCAATAATCTAGACAGCAATTTACTGTCTACAATAGTTAGATAAATAGATAATCCTCTATTGTGGAGGGTAGCGATTTATTTTAATAATAACCGTTATATGCTTTATTTCATAATTATCATTCATGAAATGTTTTTAAGAAATATATCTTCTTGTTCTCTTGTTTGTATTTGAGAATATTCTTTTAGACGCTTGAAGTTGCATTCTATCCTGATTATCTAATTCTTTCATAATATTGACTAGTTCTCATTAAATGTATTTATGGTATCATTCCAGAATTCTAGCATGGTAAAGTTTGTCGTGCATGAACTAACTGATTCCATCGCTTGATTACTTCTTGTTTAAATTCGTGATCTTGTAGGATGTGCGTAGGAAGAATCCATATATATGTTTTACTTAAGGTCTGTAAAAGTGGAAGCGATATAGACATACAGTATATAAGCCATGGTGAGCTGAGAAGGAAACAGGATATATTTGAATTTTATGTATGTACTGCAATAATTCGGATGAAACATAAATTTTATCAAGACAAGATGCCATATCTTGTCTTATATATGTGAATCCCCTGCTATTGCGGAAATTGTGTTTCTATATGTCTACTAACTTAAATGATTTCATACGATTTTCTAGACTTAGGAATTTTCTTATGGGTGATGTCGATTCTTGAGGTGAAACATGGGCGTTGAAATCACCCAAAAGAATTTCCAGCGACGATGGGGAATTTATACATGGCATTAGGTAAATCTGTCGAGTAAAACCTTTCTGTTTTTTTTTTCGATTTTGGCTCGCAGTGTATCCATATACACAAAAATGCTACATTGTTTAAGACTCCCATTATTACGCAGTTTGTAAGAGATACAATGTGGGTTGATATTCCAAATCCGAAAATTGCATAATTGCTGTCCCGCCTTCGTTACTAAAATTACTTTGACATTCATAAACCTAATTAGTGGTTTGAGTCGGTATAATCAACTCTTGAATTGCTAAAATATGTAAATAATATTCTGTTATAAATTTTTTGAGAGCATTTTATCTTACGGGGTTAACACTAAAAGCAAAATTTATGGTGCCAAGATTAAAATTAAATAATGTGCTCATGTAATTCAAGTGCGATACAATAACAAATATAATAAATTATTATAATCACTAGAACTTGCTTAAACATTTTCTAAAAAATGTGTGTGATAACTAATAACAACTTCCAGTTTGTATATTTACGTGGTACAAGTTCTTTTTCTCGTTTAGTTTGTGAATAGTTATATTCTATTTACGTTTCTTCACCGTCTGACTTATCACTCCAAAACTGTTTATTGCTGCTTAGCATTACACATCGATATGCAAGTATTTTTGGGTCAGAATACCTGCGAACTCATTTCTTTTTTGTAGATTGTTTTTTCTGTTTCTTCTTTATCTTGAATTGTTTGTACTACCTGATTATTGATATCCTCACTTTTATATTAATTGTTTCCACTAAAGAACTTAGTAATTGCACTTTTTCTTGTTTGTTCGGGATCACTAAATGATTCACATTGGTAGAAGTTAGAGAGCAGGTGGGAGACAAAAATGTATGTATTACAAAAACAGCGGCAGAATTGCTTAAATCTTTGTACTGAGTATTCTCACTATCCATTTTAACTGCCTGTATCCATTTTACAAAATTCGTGTGTATAACGATCGTACAATCCTTCTGGTTGTTTTGAACTACGTTCTTAAGTCTAGAACTTACCTCATTATGCATGGGGGAATTTCCTGCATGTTTACCTCTGTTGGTATAACTGAAATTGTAGGTGCAGTTGGCTTAAGGTCTTGAACCGGTTGAGCCGCCTCCTCTCTGGACGTTATGACTCCACTTTCTAAATCTGCTTGCTGTTCACCGTGGACTTTTATACGTGTAAGCAGACAGGGAAAGTCAATTAATTTGTAATGTCTGGCTCTGAGTTATCACTTGTTTTGTTACGGCTAAACTGGGGCACACAAGCTACACTCACAACATTAGACAGATTTAAAGGAATATTATTAATCTTCTTTTTGGCATAATTGGAACTCATGTGTAACAAAAAGTCACATTTTCTACACGTGGGTATCTGATTTGGATAAGACACAAAAATCTATAACCTCCCACTAAAATGTATGATGGGACGTGATTTTGAAGCAAAACTCTAGCTATTTTTTCCACTTCGTGTGGTTAAAAATGCCCCTCTGTATAGGGCACATCTTGTATTCCCAAAACTTTCCCGTACACGCCCCATTAGTTAAACTAATATCTATTGCATGACGACCAAATTCATCTTCGCAGTGTAAGTTGTCTACCACACGGTTTATTATTTAATGACACAATTCCACATTTAGGCCTTTTCACAAATAGAAGTTTACGGAATATACCCATTATAAAACTCAGCATTAGAGTTAATTCTAGTGCCAGTACTTCATGAACCCACATGTGAATATCATGTTATTCCTGTGCATGACATCACAATTTAGATATTCTGGAAATGAAAAGATGAGGTTATTCACATCGTAAGAATAAGCAAGAATCGGGAATTATCCTTGTGAATTTATCTTGAATTGTAAGATGTTCATTAATTGAGAGTATACATAATAACTATTTTTAGAAGAGCGTCACTGTCCACTCACTTCTCTTGCTGAACTTTACACATATGTCAATGCATGATGTCCTTCTGTAGAACCAATATTCACAAAACGTGCTCTTCCCTTTTCTTAATACATGACTAATAGTTGATACTTTCTTGAAGATGGAAACTACGTTTCTCAAGAAAATTCTTAATAGATGTGATCATCTACCGAATACGCATTTACTAGTTCTCTTCGTTTGGAATTCTTACGGAAATTATATCTGTTCCAATGTTTTACTTCATGATTAGTGCTACGAATTTACTGCAATATTTATCTCAAAATATTCCTTTTACTGATCTCTAAAATAAAATACAAAACCCCTTACGCAATAGAAACATTAAAAACGCCTAAAATACAATTGCGTATATATATTATTAGGGTTAACCAAATAATAATCTCACAATTTTATTTGGTGAAAATCGTGTCTACTAGTCACAACTTTGGAATAAAATGTCACTTGTATAGAAATTTTGGCTTCAAAACATATTTTGTTCTAAGTTTAGTTCTGAAATGTCTCTTTTCCTACATATTTTTCTCAATTTTCGCAACATAATAAGTAAAATAATGCAAATTAAATTGAAAACAATCTCTTACTAACTTATATATATATATATATATATATATATATATATATATATATCCGATAAGTTTCTGGAGTACTAACAGTTGCTTCTCTTTTACCAAAAAATGTGAACTGGAAAAGATACATTTTTAAAATGCAATCGACAATTAGGATAATCCAGAATTCAGAAAAATATTATCGACGACCTTGGTTTGAACCCGTGGCAAATCGGAATTTTATTATAATTTGTGTATATTTTCTATTCAATAGTGTACAACTTGAAACGAGAAAACAGAAAAGTAGTACATACATTATTATCTAACAAAACCTTTTTATCTTTGACCTTATGGCACAATAATAAGAACCATAATGTTTAGTTCTATAATCATCTGGAATACTATACTACCTTAATAACAAAGTATTTTATAAGGTTTCGGATTCTATATATCGTAGTTCTAAAATTATATGTAACGTCTTTGCAGTCAACCAAATTTAAATTTTACGCGTTTTGGAGAACAAGAAGCATAATGAAATAGAGAATTAATGTAGACAATTGCGGATTATGTGTAAGGTCTCTAGTAGTTCTTCCACAAATTGAGATATAAGTACTCCGAATAGTCTTTACAGAGATACATTGAGTCAGCCTATTTTAAATTGTGTATTTCATTCCACAAAGATAATGTTTTGATTCCATTGTTAAGCCATATTGATATAGCAAAGTCCCTGTTACGTAAATTTGATTTTAAAAAAATACCACAATTGAAATAAAGATTTATCCCAATTGATGCATATTTGAATATTCCAAATACTTTCCCAATTTTTTTCATATCTTTTACCACTACTCACAAATAAATTGTTTGTTTTTTTAGTATCTCCAGATATAGTTATTTATCACTTTCGTATTCATCTGTAGCAATTAAAGAATACGCAATATCTAAAAATAATTCTTTAAGATTTGGACAGAAATTCTTCCACCTTTCTATATTTACTGGAGCTTCTAATTCTTTCGATGCGTACCATAGGAAAATGTATTATAATATTCCCAAAATATTTGGAATATTAGATGTAACCTCAAACATGACCTTATGTTTGATGATTCTTTAGTTGAAGATATCCTATTTGAGAGCGAACTGTAAACTACAACCTATTTATTCTGACTCTTTGTGCATGCCACAGAAAGTAACCTATAAATGTATTTATATTATCCCAAAGAATCATAAACGGAAATATTTAAAACCAGTAATAGCATTTACTTAACAAATATGTCTTAAGAAAATTCATATATTCCGTTATCGTATTGAAGCCATATTTATAATTAGTAAATACATTAGAAGTTTTACCAAATGCATGTGCTTTGTTAAGTTGTATTGTTTTCTTAATATTTGGTTTTCTTGACCAAATACTCCTTAATTTTGTGTTCACTTGTTACTGGAAACTACGATGAATATTCCTTAAATTGAGTTTCTTCAAAACATAAGATTTTAGACTTTCTTTAATTTAGCTCAATTCCAGCTACTATTGGTGGTCGTGAAAAATTTTAATAACAAACGATATTTCTTTAGAATAGGTAATGACAAATTTATATTATCCACATTTCCGGTTTAATTGTTTCTTACTATTATTTTAAAATCTTAACTTTATCTTGTAATTGCATATGTCTTTATCAACACAATTACAACGTGTATCACATTTTTTTGTACTGTGTTTTAACGTCCGTTAATGTAATATTTTACGTAATGGAAATTCCGCCTACTACGCGCAATTTGCACTGTGAGGAAATTAGCTGGGAATTTGGTAAATATTACCTATAGAAGAGTGACAATAATTTAACCCATAGTTGTGTAATTCTAGATGATCTCCGGCTGTCTATAGCTTTTTCTTAAAGAAAAGTAATACATTTAGGTTAAAGGCATTCAATTGACTATAATCTGAAAACAGTTTTTAGCACATGAATATTGTAGCAAGCCATTTGTCGAATATTGATGTCCTAAAAATGTATATACATTGTATGGAAGGTTAATGTTAAAATAAAATAATATGGGACCCTAATACGCATAAAAGCTATCTCTAAATTAAAAGAAAAGGCAGTCTGAATTTGTAAGATTTTACATTAAAAAAAAAGAATATACCCGAAGTTCGAAAAGTACCTAGAGCTGGGAAACAAGTACAGGTTCCAGTGACCTGCAAACAGAAGATTTAATTTTCTCTTACCATTCCTACACAAACTCTTGAACAGTAAAATCCTCACAAAAAGCTTATTATCTGAATTAGGAACATATGTACCAGATAGAGTTACTCAACCGTCCGATAGTATCTTTCATCTCTCGGGCCAAAGGACCAAACCAATATCACCTATTAGGAGAATGTGCTCATTATATAATTGCATTCTTAAAGAATGCCCTGATATTCATATATTTAACGTAAATAAATATAAGTGTATTGCATTCTTATATAAAACAATGAATATTTCTACAAATTTATGTCAACACTCAATTCCATATATGAATATTACATCTATGTTTGTATTTAGAAAATGTAATATGCGTATGTTGAACACTACTAATAGGCAATTAAACTGTTGTGTTCAATAAATAAATAAATTGAATAAAAGAGAAAAAAATGTGTGAAATAATTGAACGAACAGCATTTGTTCCCAATGACCTGGCCGATGCACATTGCACTCAATTCAGAGAAACGTATTTCTCTCAAGCTATCCTCTGGATCACGGCTGTGACTGATATCACCCCAAAGCCACATAACAGGTAAGCTATTAAAACGTATCGACATATGAATGCTGGTTTCTCAACCTTTTTGGTGTGAGTGTACATCTCTGCGTATAAAGATTAAACTGTGATGGGAAAATACTTTATTGGACTGTTTATTCCATACTCAATTATCATCAGCTGGAAACTGGCACGAGGTTATTGTGCACAAACTTCATCTAAATCGTATATCAGGGTACAGCACTTAGCAAGATTTTCGAGAGGAAACATCACGTTCAGTATGGTTTAGAAAGTATAATTTAAGGCAGGGAACTTCAAATGTCGGACTGCGGTCCGGATCCGGACCATGAACCTATTTCTTGCGGGCATCAATGTTTAGCTACGAAGTAATACAATTAGTGTGTACAATATATATTTGGGGAATTTCAGTTCCTTGTTATACCTCTGAATGGTCATCTCTGTTTATGGGATATTGAAACACGTTTATCCCACAAATATTATCGTATAAATTTGCACCCTACTGCTTTCGGCATCGAATAAGATTTAACATAATATTATTCGAAGACATCAATAACCGTGCTGTTGTACTCAAGAAACAACATGGAGAGCCCATGCTTTATATTGCGATATTACCATCAATCCTGACTCCAGATAAAAATAATTGAAAACTCCTGGTTTAGATAGAATGCTGTGTTAATTTTCCGCAAACTTTTTGATATACAAAATTTGAAATCCGAGTTCAAAGTTTATTTATTACAATTCGAAATTGAATTAATATTTCACAGTTACATACGAAAAGCAAATTAAAATAAAATGATTGTTTTGGTGAATTCATTTGTATCAACATATCATATATTAAAGGTAAAATGTCGACTAATTACATCAGATTGGCAGTGTTGTCGATGCGTTACTTTTTCCGAATCTTACTATATCAAAGTTATAGGACATTTTCTTTTTCGTACGGGATGAAAACATTGACGTTTGAATGATGTGAAGTACGAATTGCAGGAGAGAATATATTGTGAGAAATGTACAAGTTAAAGTATTGAAACTCTTTATTAAGAACATTTCATCTCGGGATATTTTTATATTTTGCAAAACTGAATTATCTACTTTACATAAGATATGACTCGGTTGGAATTAAAAGGAAGTCACTGCACATACCATTGTGTCCGCCGTTTGGTTTCAAAAGTGGCTACATGATATAATTCATTAAACTGTAAATGGCCTGTGATGTACAAGTTGATTATTCCTAGTATTTCTAACTACAGCAGTTAACTATTTGCACCAATAATCAATGCACTTACAATTAGGAGAGTGTTATTTGAAATCAACAACTTTTATAAACATTGTAGTTAGTTACCTTTAACTCACCACTGATATTCATTGCCAGTAAGATACACAAAATATTATTTGTATAGTAAAACATCATATTGATATACACATAAAAATAAGTTATGTCGACTTGACACCACTGCTTTTTGAATAACTACTCATTAGATACAAATAAATTCCCTAAAACAATGTTATTGTAATGCATCGCTCTACAACATATGAATCTTTTCTTTGTAAAACGATACATGTCAAGTTTTGGGCAGAAATGGAGTTACAATACTACTGTGTTTGTTATGCGTAGACGCACGTTATGTGAGAAAACTGCAACTGTCAAGCTGTGTCCTGCGCTTCGTATGTTGGTAATACATAGCCGGTTTTAGAGAAACTTCACCTGGCACCGAAACCTGCTGTTCTTTTTTTGTTTCTTAATGAAAATAACTTTTCTATTTTTTATAATTATATAAACGCATTAGGAAATTTAATATAATTAGTGAACAAACGTATCTAGAGGTTATATAAGTCAGGTAAGGTATTTTTATTGCTTACACGATTAACTGATGTTTTCACAAGGTTCTGCTCCTGTTGCTAGACCAGGGAGTACGCTACACCCCCTAACACCCTCCCTAGACTTCGACAAAACCCCACTAAGGAAAATTTCTGACCCCCCCCCTAAGGGGGGTGTTCTTTCGCGACATTTAATAGTGAGAAATTCCTGGAATTTCGATTTACGAAGGCAGCAGTTATGGTAATACGCAATCCAATCTTGGTAGTAGTTTTGCCTTTATTCTGAAGAAATAGCTTCTTTTGGGCTACATTCCTTTGTCACCTCGCAAAAATCCATCAGCAACAAAAGAAATGAGGCAGGAAACAATAAACATTCTCATATGAAAGCATCTGTTTGGTGGCTGCCCCCTGCAGTGTTAGAGTGCAGAGATGCTAGGCTCACTTCAGATGCACTCATTATCTATTAAGTTGTTTTGTGTGCACAGTGGAAAAGGAGGAACGCCTCACACTGAAGAGGAGAATTATTGAAACAAAGGAACGAAGTTTAGGAGCTCGTACATATGCATTATTTTTTCTAATTTAAGTGAATCTTTGCTTCATAATTAATTAATGGAAATAAAAGTAACAGTGTTTACAAACTTGATGCGACGACCTTTCTAATACCTAACTCTGTCTTCTTCAAGGTTTTATTTCATCATACTCTCATTCATTAAAAAGAAAACAGGTAAAATTGATCTATGTCAACGCTAACGAACATTTTGTGAAACAAAAGCGATATGAAATGAAGCACCGAGTGGCCGTGGATCAATGCTTTGGAACTGGCTTCGCATTCCGGAGGTCCAGGATTCCATTCCTGGAGACGACCATTCTGACTGAAGTTTTCAAGTCTTATCAGGTAAATGCCGGGATCATATGTTATTTCAAGGCTATGTCCGTTTCCGTCCAATTTCCTTTCCCATTGCTCATGCTTGTTGTTGTTGCTAAGCTCCAATGTAAAATAGTCTCCGAGTTGTATATGGAGATACCAGAAATAAATAAATCTTCGGAAGTGTTGACGCCTCTGGACTTGTAGTGTAAGCTCGTGATGTTTAGACATATACTCAAATATACAGTTACAGACAGACCACAAGTGGCTGGAGACAAAGTCATACGTTTCCCTACTTAGGTACCAGTTAAATAAGGTATCGTTCAAACAATCACTCACATGTGCCAGACTTCGGTACTCGAACTCGTGACGTACAGACTAGCACAAACACACATACAGACAGACAATAATTAAAAGATCTTTCTTTTTTGTTATCCTGAACGTGTTACGTTCTCGCTAAAGATAAAAAGGAGTCCTGAAAAATGTTCCTTAGTCAAGATAGTATGACACTGGCTACATACTTTTTCCGATTTTTTATTTAACTCTACTTCCAGATGAAATTATTAGCACCGAGACCCTGCGTGCGCTTTCTCTTATTTATATTGGAACTGACAATATTTGAAATTCGAAGAATAAGAGAAACTGCGGTAGTCAACATTTCATCAAGCAATCGGGATTTTTGAAAATTTTAATATTTCATTAAATTTAATATTTTAATAGCCACGGGTCGTGCATGCAGGCGTTAGGGCAACGACTCGAAGGTCCCGGGTTCGAGTCCTGGTAAGGGCATGGTTGTTTGTGGATTTTAACTTGGTGAAAAGGATCGAATCGTGACGGACCGAAGTCAAAAGTGTTACCAGACTGTCCCATAGAAAATAAAGTTTTTACGTGCATGAAGGTAATAGTGACATCCACTATTTGTAATCTTTGGCGTGCTGGAACTCATTACAAACTATTGACTATTCACCAGTTTCTGTTAATTATGATTCGCCACTTTCTTTCAGAGTTTATACTGTTCGAAAATCGAAACAGGAGGGCATGCCGTGGTCCAGTCAGGATGAGTTTCTGGGTTGGCTCCCGCATATCCACGTGGTTAAATTCTCTCGCCCTTTGTGAGGGAGGTTCCGGGTTCGATTAGCAGAATTTTGATACTTATCCAGTATGGTGATAAATATTGCGGAGACACTTTGAATACAAAAACGAGCAAATTGGTATCTTGGGAGCCAAAGTACAACTGCGACGAGAGCCGATGCGCTGACTATGTACTACCCAACGAAAAGCTGTTTGAATTTCATTTTATTTATGGCATTCAAGCATATAAGGCTCAGGCCGAGCTAAAAGCCGTCTGGTACACCTTGGCGCCCTACGGAATGTCGTACCATTAGTTTAGGTTTGAGTTAGTAGACATGATTTTAGGTGTTAGAAACGTCAGTGTGGCAAATTTCTGCATGGTTTGAAAAAGAAACGAGATCATGAGTAATATTTTCTCGTCGTGAAAGTTTAAAGAATTTTATTAAAACGTCCATCAATGCTTTGGTTTGTAGCGACAGAAAAACGAAAAATAGATACCAGAAACGTTCCTCCGGAAATATATATGTTAGCGACTAATCTGAAAATAACCTTATTGGTCAAAAGTTGAATTTTGCATTTTTAATGTTTTTCTGCTTCACATTGAGCATTCCGAAAATAAAACTAAAAATGACATTTTACAATATGTTTGTCAATTCACCTTAATACCGTTAAGAAGAATTTAATTTGTGGAAGTGGATGCCCTGATTTCAGCATTTGTTTGGAAAGCCTCAATGAAGTCGGTCACTTTGGGCATCGATCCGAGAACTTTGGAATAAAAAGTGCATACAATTTCTACTAAGTTATTTTATCAACTGTGATGTAATCTTGATATATACTCCAGGAAAGCTTGAAAAAAGTAGAGCTTACATTTATTTAAATTAAAGCTTGCAAAAGCTAGACAAGTGCAAAAAACAAACAAAACAAATAACAATATCAAAAATTATCTGAAAGCTAATAGTTCTGTTGGTAATTCATTCTACTCGATGAAAATGATCCGAAGAGTGAAGATCAAAACTCATCATAGTCGAAAATCAGTTTCCTATATAACGACAGAGGAGTAAGTTGTTTAATTTCTTCGCAAGTAATTAAATGATAATAATAATATTGCTATTTACACACATTTTCCTTATGTGGTTATGCACAATTCTTATTTTGAAAAGTATTACAAACAGAAACGCGCGCGCGCGCACATGCATGCATACATGGCAAGATAATTACAATGGATGACTGTATAGTATAGTGTATAACTGAATATGAATTACATCCCCCAATAACTTTAGACACCCCCTTCGACTACATTCCTGGTGTACTCCCTGTGCTAGACGTAAGTTTAAACACTACCATATTGCTCACATAATATATTAGAACATCTTTTATGCTTCCATTCTATTTTCATACACCTATTTTTTCTATTATCATGTTACCACAGCTCAGATTTTCCAGAATAGGGTTTAGAACAGTTTTTCTCATTGTAGTGAAATAACCTAGATTTTTCTGACCTGTTTCGTTTTACAAAAAAAAGAAAAAAACGATTCATATAAAGAAGGAATTAGGTAATTTTGCACTGTAACAGGTTCGTTTAAGGCTCAATTTTGAACCTCTTGAATTTTGGAAAAGAAGTATTATTGAAAGCAAATACTAAATAACTTTTCTTCCTGTTTCAAAAATGAGTAGTTGCCTCTGAAATTTGAACCACCCTCTATTTTTAATTATCAGAATAAAAAAAAAAGTGGAGTTTCGTTTCTTCATAGACCTTCTAGTTTAGTAAATGTTACGTACTATATCAATTTAGATAATCATTTGATATGCCATCGAGTAGTGCGTGTAGTTCTTTGCATAAGAAAATTATGGCTTAGATACAAGAAACAAAAATAACAAATGTCTCCAGAGTTCTCTAATGTCAATACCTTTAAATTACTTCAAGAATTGAATCAACAAATGAATTTATTTCAAGGGTATGTTTAATATTCCTTGAGCAATATATTGCATGATCTAACGTTTGCCTGCATTAGGTAGATATTATTCATCAGTCAATATCCGACTCTTTGCATGCATTGTAGAATGGTTTATTTACTCGAACTATATTTACTTCGGTTTTCAAGATTGGAACGACAGATGATACACTGTGAACGTATATATGTCACTAAAGTGAGATGTTTATGAACTGTGGAGTACGTTTTAAGTTTTTGATCAACTTTCAACTAAAACTACAAGGAAAGTTCTATATCATGGAAATTCGAAGGATATTATTTCTCAAGGTATGTGTATTCATGTAGTGAAACGAGAATACATGATTAGCAACGCATTCATTATTATTGACTGGAGAAAAGTGTAAAAAATTAAGAAAAGCGACTCTAAATTATATTGTCTTTGCCTTGTTCCTATTAACGTTAAAATTATTCTATTATATTAGCGGTATAGAAGCAAATTTAATAAACAATCAAAACAATTCAGCCGTGAAGGGAAAACTGTAAACTAACTGAATACCAAACTCTGATATTCATTCAATCTTCTAGCTGCGATGTTAACCCATGTGGTTCCCATTTTCCGAGTTTCAACACGTACCCAAGATCCTACAGATGATGGCGATCGGTCGAATGAGTGGCATTGAATTGGTTGGCCAGTTCTTCAACAGTTTTCATTGGATTTGGCTTCACCACTGCTCGCAAGGCATCATTGTCCAGCTGAAAAGGTCTCCGTGGCCTATCAGTGATGCTGGTGTGCCCAGACTGAAAACACTGGTGCCACTTGTGGCACTTTCGTACATCCGCAAAACGCTGATCAAATAAGACATTGATGTTTCGTGCCTGGCTGAACGTCCCTGGTGAAATTCATAGAGTATAACATGGCGTATGGGATCATACGACACTGTCATGATCAAACAGAAGCCAGTCTTCCAAAACGTGGAGTAGACCGTTATCATTCTAAACACTGCTGCACAATTAAGAGTCTTATATGACTCTGCTATGGTACGTGACGTCTACTTCACGATTATCTCGTCAGATGGCGTCACTGCAGTGGTCATTGCACATACAAGATTACTTATGGTATAACCCAAAATCTACACGAAGTTAAATAAGGTAAGCCATTTCATCCTGCCTTCAAATATATTGGGGGATATTTCTTTCGATATTATTCTATATTTTCCGGGCGAATTTGTTTAGTAATTGAATCCGGAGTTGGAAGAATGCAATACGGCCGTCAGAATCAATTAGACAATTAGGCATTTTGAAAATCTAGTTTATAGTGATTTTAACACCTGGAAGGGACAAGAAGTCAGAGAGAGAAGTACCCCGAAATTCGAGTCAATGGATTTTGCTAGAACTCATCAAATGGAGTCCCTCCCAAGCTCTCAATCATGGGCTCTCCAGAAATAAACTTTTAAGGTAACAAGTCAATATAAACACTAAACTTTTGCATACATAATCCTGATTTTCGCTTTATACACCTCAAAGTGAAAATCCTGGCTAAATCATTGTACTGTACCAGACTCATTTATTTATTAATGTTGCTCGGTCGAAAACGTGTAAGAACTAAATTCTGACAATTGCTAGCGATGAACACTCACTGATCTACGAAATACTACGCCTCAAGCAAGCACTGTCATTTGAAATTTGGAAATGCCAAACGTTATAACTGCCAAATTTCTTAATGTTACAGGATAAGCAGAAAACTATATACCTTCCAACATAACGTAGATAGTTCTACAACAGTGCAGGAGTGTCTGAATACGACAGAATTTCCGAAAACTGAATGGTTAAAGTGAAGATATGTAAATAAGATGCACATTCTATGTACCATTCCAAATAATCTTTGGTTTCAAGTTCCATTCAGGAGTTTACTGTTTCAATTCGTATGTCTGTGTGAACCAAACGTTCTAATTATGTTAATAACAGGTCAAAGTCACAGCACTATGAAGTTAGATAGTAGTAAATTAAATTTTTATTGAACCTTTCTTCCACCAATACATACATTAGCAAAAAAAAAATATTTACTACCCATTCCCGTTGTCTGTAGAGCTACTGTAAATGTTCTATTAGTCAAGAGATCTTAATTTCTTCCAGGAGACTATCGGAACTGATTTTTTTAGATGTAGTGAAGCATGTTGTTTATGAGCTGTAAATATTCCTAATTTGAGAAGATCAAATACATTGCAATGTTGTAAGTTGTTTTAATGGCAAATCGTAGCCATGGATACGTATGACACACATTGAGCATTGTGCTTTTGGAAATGTTGCATTTCTTTAATGTTAACAATGCATCAGCAGCTTCCTAAAAATGAAAGAAATCACTGCAAGTTATTGGAATTTCATGAAATAGATTAAGACGTTTAGCTGACTCAACCACTTTGTGTAAATCTTGAGGAACGGAGGCCTTAGTTACAGTTGTATGTTTCTATATGATTGTAAAATCTCTTAGGCAATGTAAGAAATGTTGGACATTTACCAAAAATGTATGTATTATCTCGCCAGGCTGGTACGTGGAACATCAGGTGGCCTGCCTGTTACAGAGAAACGCTCCGTAAGGGTGGTGTTTGCTTTTGCGTTTTACTGGTTGATTTGGCACTTGGAATAAGAATGCGGATATGCGTGTGGTCACATCAAACATGCAAGTCGACAAAAGAGTTTTTACTTTTTTTTTCTTAAAAAAAGGCATTTGGAACGTATGACATTTTCCCCTTCTTTTGCATGACATTTGCATTGTTGTATTGCCGCCCCAAGACCTAATTAACACAGGAAAAACGAAATGGCACACCCCAATATGTCCCAAACGGTTCTGAATATAGACAAATACTTTTTGCATTCCGCTGGAACCAGGTCTACCCACTGCACCGAATTTACATCAAATTCAAGCCGATATCTTAAAGTTCGTTATGGAAGGTGTCCATAAGTTTGCGATAGGGATTCACGGTGTGTTTGGTCACTATATATATATATGTGGAAAGAAAAGGGGGAGGCCTTTATCCAGCAGTGGATAGAAAACGGCTGACTATGATGATATATATATATATATATATATATATATATATATATATATATATATCATCTTAGATATTTTTAACGGCCTAAATACACGACTGTAGAGAAACGAATATATCATAAGGCATTTGGTGTTTGCATCGTGTGTGTACAAAATCGTCGTACCTGATTTCCTAACTTCTGCCTGTGAATTGTATAATCAATTTTCCAGCGCAAATGAAGAAAATGTAAATGTCAAGCCTAATTTTTCTAATATATTTCATTAAAAAAAGTATCTTTTCGACGCTGAAAAGTATGAAACGTAATGTTCCTTTATAAAAATAATAAGATAAACGGGTTTTAAACTAAGCCATGCATTATTCACTAGGCTACGAAACCAGTTGTTACACAAGGTGTCTCGAGTGATATTTGTAGCTTGAACAGTTTGTTAACTGTGTTTGGTGTATAAAGCTGTGTATTTTCGGGCGTCAAATACATGTTTAAGGATGCTCATTATACAGCCCTGATTTAATTATATTTTGATGTAGTACGGTTCTCTCTCTCCTCGTTTTTGGTTCATCCGACAGTTAATAAACAATACGACCTGATTTCCCAAGTCCTAACGGCAAACCATTATTTTACCGAAAGATAATAGATAAACAAGTTAGACTAGATGGTGCTATCACACTTTTCTTGCGCATTTGGGAAATAATTAACTCTCATTTAGATATGTTTATTCTAAACTGCTATTTTTAATTACTGTTGTAAACAGTTATTCTCTTACAGCAGCTACTGCTATCATTGATACAAAAGAAAACAGTTTTACCCGCCCTTAGTTGCAAAATGTTCGTAAAGTGGGAGAAGAAAAAGGTCCGGATTTATTATTATATTTTTACTTCAGAGTTTATTTTTAATAAATGTATTTGTAAATAATATTAACTTGAAGTTTTGTAACGCGTTTTTGTATTATGGTCGCTGTTTCCATTAGTTGGAAGAAGGAAATGAATTCACCAATTTCTCTTAATATTACAACAAAAAATAAGATAATTGGAGATTGCTTGCGCAGTAGACAAAGATCCGAACTTTCAGAATATTAACTACAGATATATTTTCCTACAGTTTTTGTTAATTTCCCACAGAAAATAATTGTGGATTTGTTTCCTTCGTCCAACTACAGAGAAATTAATGACTCAGTAATAAAGGATAATTTTCTTTTTATTTTGATGTCTCCTTTTAAATTGAATTTTATTTCTACCCACATGTTTATGACACGCTTCGCCACTAGGTGTGACTAACATAAGGAAAACACGTACAGAAAGACTTAGTGATGCTGGCCGGTCACTGGTATATAATTAAGGTCCTGTCGAATATGAAACCAACTGAGCTATAGATATTCTGTTCCAGTATTTTGGTAATTAAATTATTATAGAAACAAATTTCATGGTTTTTATGTTAAATCTTTATAATATTCTAAATCACTTAAATAATTTCAAGTACTAAGCGGGTAATTAATTGATTGCTATCTATTGAAGTAAGGATTCATTGTATTTTGGAATTAGGTAAGCTTTATGGAAAATATAAAAAAATAAAACAATAATACTTTACCCTCAATTGAAAATTAGACTGCGACACATCAATAAAGTAAGATCGAAGGCGAAACTGAAATAACAAAGGATGTATTCAAGGCTGTTTCTCAACACGTTAATTAATACTTAATAGACTTATGATTGTTATTGTGGACTATAATTTAGATTAATGAAACTGACACAAACGGCTTGGAACGCTGGCACTAAATAGACGAAGTCGGTTGACATCTAGTTACAGGGTGAATGTAATTGAATATTTAATGTTGTCTCCCTATATCATAGATTATTTCAATTACGTGAACAGCAACAAAATACAAGGATACAAAAATAAGACACGAACAATAAAACAACCCTATCATTTACACGAATACTATTCACTCAGAATTGATTGTAAAATAAATGTGACGAATATTTATTGTTCGTTTGCTTTTTATAATATTTATATATAGAAAATATAAAATGTCAATCCGTATAAGTACCTAAAAGTATATGTAATCTAAAGGAAGCATACGCATTTCTCTTCCTTCTCCAAAATGGCTGTATGTTAAATTTGCATGATACGGTTGGCGGAAAGCAATGTTCCAATTATATTTTTAATAAAAAAATATCCAGATTTTACTTGTCTTTAAATCGAAATATTTACCATATAAGCGCGAAAAAAGGAAAGGCCAACATTTTTGAAATTGTATCGGTAGGTGACGAAGGATCGAATCGTTTTCGTCAAGACCATCGTAGCTGATGAATCCTCTTTTTAATTCGCGCATTCGACTAGTGAAAATAGGATTCAGAAATAGTTCGTTGAAAACTTTAAAAGAAAAGGAATGCGCCATCATTCTCGAGTTAATTTGCTTCTTCATCGTACACCTCAATCTCTGCTAATGCGTCCCAATTTGTTGCCCGCTGGTTATTATATAAAAAGAGTTAACTGATCATGAAATTGTTACAGTAGCGCACCTTATTTTCTCTATTATTATTAAATGTTAACAAATTAATCTTTCCGCGCATGTTCGGTTGAAGTTGTTGGAAAAAAATATCAATTGAAAATTATTGCAAAGTAAATTTTGTGATAAATGTGACATTTGGTACTAGAAAATTGTTGAATGTCAATTGATATTTGTAGGCTTTAGGCATCTTTAGTGCAAGTCGGAAAAGTAGTGAGGAAGCGGCCAGAGTCTAGCTTAAAGTAAAAATTTTGGTAAACTTTAATTTTATTTGGGCCACTCTAGTAAATTTGGATTTCGGCCCGTCACGATTCGACCGTTATCTATTAAAATCCACACCCATGCGCATGCTGAGATTCGAATCCGGAACTTTCGAGCCGTTGGCCTACCGCCGCAGAACGCACGGGCACCAGGCCGGCTAGATTAAAGTTCTCATCCCAACATTTACCTGGTATGACTGAGGAGAAACCCGGAAAAGAATAATAATTCGCAATCACTTAGGCTTTTTTAATCTATTCATGCATTTAATCCTAATGGGGAATTTCACCATAGTATTAAATTTTAGAAATAGAGTATAATAATAGTAATAATAATAATAAATCAGTAGCAGTAATGAAAGAACATGTTGTAGTACTGTACCGACTCATTCAATTATTTTACGTCCAAAAAAGTATCTAAAGACTACTCAGCGAGCTAAATGCTCATTCTGACGGTGGCCTACCAACTGATAGTCGGGAAATAGTTGGGCGAAGGTCGTCGCGACTCATAAGTGACGTTTTGCAGTGGGGACATTTTCCTGACCACCGTCGTGGTCAGCACAAGGGAGTATCTCCGCCCACCAACGTTGGCTCCTTGTCTAGGTTTTTCAAAACCCGACGTCGGCTACACCTTCACCTACCAATGCCGACGACGATAAAAGAAAGGAAATATCAAGAATATGCAGTAAATTGTCATTACACAATATTACAGTACGTTCATTTTAAACATAGGAAATGTTTTAGCACTTTGCACTGTAGGTATATATGTTACCTAATGTCCCAAAAGCTACGTAACTCGCTTTTTCATAACACGCAAATATTAAAAGGAGGTAAATTGGCGAAAATTTGCTCTGAATATAACATTGCACATTGATAATATTTTTAAGGATAGGTAACTAGATAACACGAATCAGTATTTAGGTACGCCTATAAGAATAACTAGCATAGTCTGTTTGTCGATTTTTACACAAGCCCGTCCATTTAACCGTTTAAACATTTGTGTATCACTAGAGAGGCTGTATGTTTGCTTACAGAAAATTAGAAAGGACGGTCTATCACAAAGCTTAATGCAGGGGTATTAATTCAGCATTCAAGGATGCAGCTTCTCTCAATACTAGAGTGAACTCTGGCAAAATTGTTTATTGAAGAATGTCAATGAGGGATGTGTTCTAATTGTGCCTACAGCACTGCTATTGTTAACGATCTTAAGTACATCCGGAAATCCTGGAGTTAAAAGCACAATTCCAGATAGTTGATTATTCATTACTTGTAATTTGCGATAGACGGGAGAATTGATTTCCCATTATTTACAATGTTGTCGATGTGACCAACTCGTCAAGTGAATAAATCATTGTTAAAATGGGATGTGTGTAATGTTCAGCAAAATGAGTAAAATCGCGAATGAGACAGATTAAATGCATATGGCAATAAAACCCGTACGGATCGCAGTAACCATCTTATGAGACATTTTGAATTTTAGTGATTGTTAAAAGTGAATAATTTGATACATGTCCTCATTTACCACTGAACGAACGAAAACAGAAGTTACGTGCGATGAGATCACGTTTGGAAATAGACCAAGGAAATAAAGCACTAAATGTACTATGCTGTTTCTCTTAGATAATTTAAATATAGAGTTTCCTCTTACAACGTAATTGCAACCGAATTTCTGTTAAACCTCACGGACAGTGACACATTTAGAACAAGAAAGCACTATTCCTCTGCAGGTTGGCCCTCACATGTACCGTGTGGTAGGTAAGATAGCTGTATCAAGAGTTCACAAACTTGGCAGAATATATACAGTGCAGAAACAGGAACGGAAAATGGGGAGTCTAATTGGAATAATGCAACTTGGGCAAATGGGATCCACACAGGGTCCTGCACAGGGCTCATTTTCTGACAATTTTCTCTCTTGCAATTTTTCCAGAAACCTTATTCTAACCAAGATATATATAGGCATTCCGTAACGTTCGACACGCACTGTATAATTTATTCTCTTGTATTAATTGTCCTGATTAGTCTGTCTCTTACTGCTATTATTGTGCTCTCAATAATGTCCGAAGTCCCTCCACTTGTATATATCCAGAAATATATAGAATTCTACAAATCAAAACAACAACAATGAATGATTCATTTCCATTTTTAACAGGGTATCTATCTCAGCAAGGCAAGAGTTTCTAATTGAACTATACTCATATGAGCAAATTTATATTCTTGTCATCCTTTACATCTCCACAATAACCCACTCTACACGTCGAAGTGATACAAATATGAAGATACAAGGAATATTATCATTTAGACAGTTTTATGTTTTCTTTTTCACGAAACTTTGTTTTTGTAGGTCCTTTTTTAACAATGAGTGAATCAATTTATCCAGATTTTCGACTTTGTCGTTTTTAGTTGAAAATTTCGTACTGCGGCAGATAATTAATAAACATATTCCCCAATGTCACTCAGAGGTCTCGAGAGTATTACCAGAGCCATTTCGAATATCGAACAGACTTACACTTTAGGAATATGTCGTTAATGAAACTACACAAAACGTGTAAGCTGTTAGATATACGGTTTATTATTCATGTTTAATTAGTAATCATGCATATTCTTTAGTGATACTGAAAATATTACAACGAGACAGACAAATGAGTTTGGTGTACGAATATACAAAATTATATTTATTTTATCATCTCTGGTAGCTTTATATACAATCATACCTGAATAACGGTTGATATTTCGTTTTGTTAATAGTTAAAATAATATCATCTAACAGTGTTATATTTTAATACAACAACGATATCGCTATATGTTTAGGTTTAATAGTTTCTTACTACAGAAAACAGGGTAACGTTATGGTAGAGTTGAATATATGTATTTAAAATATGAAAGGAACTTGAATAACATGAGATCCACTGAATTTAGCAGTTCATTCTTGCAAACGATGTATAGATAAAATTGTTTGAAATGGGACCATCATATATTCTGGCCGCACTTCTCAATACTATTTGTGTCCCAAAACTAAATAACATAAAACGTATTGAATGTAAACCAAGTCGCCGTAATGCAGCTGGTAGAACATTGGCTTGCGGTTCTAGAGATCTTCGGTTCAATATCAAAGTACGTATATCCTGACTGAGGTTTCTTTAGAACTTTTCGTCACTCTCATTAGGCAAATGTCTGGATAGCATCTTTCACGTTAGCACTGGCTGAATTCTTCTGGCATGAATTCACCTAGCCAATAACGGCTTGAGACACAGATGTCTTAAAAGCCATAAATAAATTCAATTTAATTATTGACCGTAGGTTTATATTTTATTCTAATTTCTTACTTCCAAATTAATATTCTTAGAGTTGTCTTTTCGTGTTCTTCAATTGTAATGGTGCTTGATTACTCTTTTAAGAAGCAGTCGCTATGGCGTATGATAGTATCGGATTCTAAAATATGAAACCAATAATTTTGGAAAGACAAAGCTATAATAGCCTTTCGTGATAACAAGCAATCAATTGTAATATCAACATAAAGGAATAATGAAAATAAATATAACGTAAGCACGTTCGACTAGAATTACGATAAACATTCTACTAAATTTCAATACTTATTCTGTGTTCTTTTAGTCCCGAAATCTTAATGATTTCGCACGCAAAACATAAATTGTCGCTAGGATAAATGGTATAATAATGTTTTATATATACCATGAAAGTTTCTAGGTCAAACTGCTCTTGTGAGAAAATAGGTCAGAACTCTCAAATACAGAAGCGGTGAGAACGGCCACCGGGCAGAATGCCTGCCGGGCAGAAAGCCCACTTTGATAATCCATGAGAACTCTCACAGAAACGGTCAGAGACTTTTTGTTTCAGTGTTCTACACCCAGTGTTTTACGCACTTAAAAAATGTTGGCTGATTTCCATGGAACAGTAAGGCAACGTGCTTGAATGGAGCGTCATTAATAAAAACCGGAAACCCCGCAGTTTCAAAAAATATTCAACCAAATTATACGTAAACAATTTCTCTACTATTATCCAGGTTTGAAACTCCATAATGGTCGCATTATGAACCTGCCTAGTAGTACATAATGTTTCTAAGTATTTTTGCCTTATATATTTTTTGAATATGTAGGATTTCTGTTATTGGTTGGTGAGATTCCATTAAAGCCAGTTGCCTGACTTTTTGTAGAAAACTGGTCGATTTGTTTAACAGTGCGAGGTATTGTGAATGTACAACGTTGTTAACATAATATTGGTTTTGGAGAGTTACTGCAGACATTTTGCGGTTGGATGACTTCGATTCGTCTAATTATGTCACTCGCCTTCCTATTGTGCCAGACAACGCACGAATTCCAATGTCTTGCGAAATATTCGAAGGGAATTAGCTCATACTGCACCATCTTTGGTCGATCAAAATGGAACATTTTTTTATTTGAATTTACTTTAAGGTTTATTCAACTATGGCACAGGTCGTATGGATGATAATAAAATGTATTGGTGGAATGAAGAAAGTGGGAGGAAACGGGAGAACTCCGAGAAAACCCACGCACACGGTGTTTGTCGATCAAAAAGCTCACATGGCATGAGCAAGGATCTACCCGACGACCCCAAGCACCAGAGGTGAGCGCTCTACCAACTACGCTACCGTGGACTTTCATTTTCTTGATGGAATTGAAATGATGGTTGTAGTATTACAAACAATGAAAAAAAAGCTTTCTTTTTATCTTCACGGCAACATGCACTCATATATAGGTATCGAATAGTTTGTTTGACTGAAACGGCTGTAACAAGTACATAAATGTTTCGTCAGAAGCAGGGCCCAAGCAAGACATCAACGATACACTGTGAAATGTTTGAATTCAGCGCTTGGAGTATGTTGGGTAGTATATGAATTCATTCTTCATGCATTGCATCGAAAACTTTTGTCCGCTCCTAATGACTTCCGACACGATACATCAGGATAACCTTAATTAAATTGAGTTCAGCAGACTCTACAGCCTATTGAAGACGTATTTAGATTAAATGTTCAATAGATTTTTACCTGACAATGGAAACTTTACTAAAACTTCCACTCTTTTTTATAGACACAGCTTTACAATTAGGGAACAAATCCTTATCCATGGGATGAAAATGATCCTGAACAGTTGTTGACATTTTGCCCTACTAGCACGGTTTACAAAGTAATAAGCCAACCTAATGAATAACATAAGAATTGAAATCCGAATCATAACGGATCCAACACTCTGTTCCACAATATACCACAGTGGGCATTGTATATTTAAATGGTGTGGGAGAAACATAATGTTTCCTGACACCAGAAGAAAGTTTTCTTGCCACCTACTCATAAGATAATATTTAATTACCCCATAATTCAGTTACAGTACTATTATTTATCCATCGTTGTACGTCTTGAGAATTCGTGAACAAAGATACGAACTTTCTTTTGTGAATAGTTATAGTATTTCATTCCCGATCTACCGTTTTCACAAACACTGGACTGGCAACATTGATACTTCGGTTTGATGTGGTTTACAGCCGTTGATATGATTTAGGACCACAATACGAGAAAGGATATATTGTTTATGTTTGAACTGCGACTTGAACATACACTTGCCCCTCTTTCATCAGAGCATGTTATAGTTCACAGAGGAAATACTGATCAACAAACGTATTCAATGACACAATTACGCGTAACTTGAAGACACAAAAATGCTAACAGCCGTGCTCACCGATGTAAGCCGAACCCATTCTATATGTACGTTTTGGAGCACCGTCACGTTTAATATTTTGATATGTCTGTATCACCCTGTACTCGGTAACTATGTTGACATTTTCAGGGCCCCTTTCGATTGCGGACTGGGGCCTTCAGTTGGTGTCTCAGAAAAGGGTGGAAATGACGGAAGTTCAAGTTAAATTATCTCATCTCTGAATTTTGAGAACAAAATACTATTTGTGAAATCGAATATCTTTCTATCTTTTGGCATGCTCGTAGTACTTTTAGTAATTTCATTTACACAGCGGAACTAGGATTACAATGTAGTTCTTACTTAAGGAGAGATGGTTTGTATTAAATTGTTTCAATGATCTTTATCGCAATATTAATAAGTTTTTATTTTTCAAGTTAATATATTTTACACTAAACTTCAAAAATAAAGAAGGAATTCGTCGTAATAGTTAACTTGAATACATCAGCAATAGAATTCTTTGAATTGCGTTTATTTTACGAACGTTTAAATTAACATATGTATAATATACGTGTAGGTTGCTTTATTAAAATATATGCAAAATTACAGTGGGGAACTGATTAATGATATTTTCATGCATTGTAATATGTTTCTCTTTTGTTCATTTACTAACATTTCTTATTCCTTTCTATCATTTCAGATCTCCATGTAGCTTCAAAATCGTATCACCCACTATAGTGTTTCTACACTTTAACTAAAGTATAAACATCCTACAAAAATGATTCGAATGATGATATTATCAGCTATTTACCTTATTTTGCCCTCATCCACAACTTATTTATCACACGCCTTAGCAGATCAATTACAAAGCTACAGTTGCTGTCCCCACGCAGGACAAATATCAGACGCGATAGTTAATTTATTAGTTACAGAGTTTCCAAAAGTTGATCTTATTTCTGTCATTGATAGAGGAGATCATGGAATTCCTGTATCAGACATGTATAAAATATTAGGAATTAATTACGTACCCTTTATGTACTTTAACCTGAACAGTTCAGATTTAGAGGGCATTTTCAAAGAAGTGCAGTACTCCTTGAAGGACGACGCAGTTGTTGTTTTGTTTCACTGTAAATACTATGTGCCTGAAATAGAAAATATTATATCTTCTCTACACTGGAACACCAAGTTACGTTTCATTGTTATCCACATTGAACAAACATTAGAAATCCAGCAAGAACAAACGAATCACATAATTCGTGTATTTAATTCAAACCATATATTTCGATTTGTAATACTAAATATTTTGCTCAAAAATGGAAGTGACCAAAGTGGTAGTTTAGAATCTGCACATGCAACAAGATCTATATCAATAGTATCTTACAATCAACATATGTGTTTATCCAACATTCGGAATGTAACACTGAAAACATTAAGTGAAGCGAAGCATGTATTTCGAGACGCGTTCTTATCTACAAAGTTAAAGAACCTTCATGGACGAACTCTTCGTGTAACTACTCTCCTAGCATCAACCATGCCACATTTCCACTTAAATAAAACTTTACATGGAATTGTGAAGAATGGTTACGTATGTAAACAGTTAGATACGCTTAGTAACGTTATGAACTATACAACAAAAATTGTAACGTTGCATGGGTGGAGAAATTTTGGGAAGAAATTTCACAATGGTAGTTGGACTGGCGTCGTGGGAGATCTTCAGAGAAAGTCAGTAGATTTTGCGTATGCCTCTCTTCTTGTGAATTATGACAGATCCAAAGTTGTGGATTATTCAGAGTATTCTAATATTGAATCATGTTTAATTTTGATTTCAAAAGGTGGAATAATTCCACCTTGGGTATCTTTTCTTACAATATATAGAGTGAATATTTTTATCTCAATTGTAGGAACTTACTTCGTGGTGATCTTATTGAATACATTACTGCAAGTATCGCCGTTAGTGAACAAGCAATGTTATTCCATCACTTCGATATTCTTCAGGATGTTCTCAGTTTTAGCTCAAGTATCTGTATCGCAACCAGAAAATACTTCACTAAGAATATTGTTCTTTTTTTGGACATATGGTACTCTCATACTTACTGCTGCCTATACAGGATCTATAGTTAGCGTGTTGTCAAAGCCTGTACATTACTCAGACATAAACACCTTAGAGGAATTTGTTACATCTGAATATACTCCTACAGGAAATTCATTCTTCAATAGCTTGTTTCAAGATAGATCAAATTCCCTCACATGGCCTCTGTATGAAAGGTTTAAACAAGATGGAAACTACGAAGGAATGTTTGAAAGGGTTTTAGAAAATAAACCATTGGCTGTGGTTGCCACTGGACCAATTTTGGAGTATTATTCAATGCAGTTGCGCCCCTGTCCATCATGTGAAGAACGATTTCATGTGTTGCGACAGTCACTTGGTTCTTTGATTCGTTCAATTGGATTTAAAAAAGGATCACCATACATTCATAGTTTTAATGTGCATATACGAAGAACTAGAGAAGCAGGTCTGGTTAACAAATGGTACAGTGATCAGATGAGAGAACTAAAACGAAACTATTTATGCACTAAACTTTGTCCTGCTAACAAAGTTATATCACTAAGTGACCTTCAATTAATGTTCTACTTTATGTTATCCGGAAGCTTAATATCTTCCTTTGTGCTAGTGATTGAAAACTTTTACCACTTTATCCGAGAGGTTTACCATAAGGTTTAAGAAAGTGGATTAAGATTTAAAATTTCTGTAAAATCCCATTGCTTAAAGAGATGCTACGTTAAGAGGAGGAGAATAATGCAGAAAGGGTTAATTTTCTTTTGATTTCTGGCATTCTAATTCTTCAATAGATTCGAATTTCTTGACATTTAAAATATTTAATGATTCAGCAAGAGTACGTTTTTCTTAAGAAAATTTAATTTATATATTTTGTTCATTTTTACTAATAAGATAATCCGTAGTGATTATACGTATATACGTTTACCGCTCATAATGCGAACAAAGTGAACATATGCATAAATCGTATTTTGACAATTCTTTAGATTGGAAACTTGTTTTTTGACAGTTTCTATATTCTATTGGAACTAACAGCATAACTATATTTTTCTCATAAAATATTTTTTCCTAAGCATAAATGTTGAAGCCAGTTTCATTCTTTACAGTTAATATTATAATGCTATGGAGTTTTACTTAACTTGTAAGCTTCACTTCACTATAGAACTTATATTTTATTTGATGACTCTATCACACTTTAAACTATTTTAAAGTAATACATTTTTGCTTAGCTCTGGTCTTGCTAATAAATGAATTTAAAAAAAATTACATAGTTCTACAATGTTTTATTACTTTAATAAATTTATGTTTACACTACAGTGTACAAAATTTGTTTTTGATGATTGAGAGAATTTTAAGACATTGCATTAACAAATATAATAGCAAGGAATTAATGACTTCGAAACATAATATGTTAGAATCCCAATGATAAGTGAGATTAAAATTCGTTTTCATTATGTTGTGTTGCGTATATGAATATAACAGAAAGTGGAAGATAATTGAAGACTACCTGGTATGAAAGGTGATGTAAATACAAACTAAGTAATTTTCATTGCTGTCAGGTACTTAACAATGACATCCATGCTGTATTAATGTTTCGACCTAAAAGCAGAAGTAATCCACTACCCATATATATGCGGATTATATAATATAAATTTCATGGAAGTAAATGGTGTAATTACACTTGAAAATGCGTATTACGAGAAATCATCGTTCTAGAACATTCCCGTTCTTTCCCTGTGCTATTCCATTTTTAATAAAATTACATGAGTGCGAAAGGGCCAACGGATTGCAAGCACATTCACTCTCATCGTTCATTCGCCTGATATGCGAGAGAAGACATTACTCGCCAGTAAACACTTTCAAATATTTGCTTCTTTTTATTCACTTCACCCAATATGAAAAATTATGGCATATGGATGAAACATTCGTAGACGAAATTCAACCTATGCTCAGACAAAAAAAAGTCCAGTTTTTCAATTGTAAGGAGAAAATTATTGGACCGTGTCATATTACAGCCTACAGATGTATGCTTTCCTACATACTGACATTTTATTTCTGCTCGTACTCCAGGTTGGGTATGGGCACACTTAATGTTTAGTTGGATCATAACTATTTTGGAAAGCTAGTGTGAGTTGGAGTATTTACCATGCAAGTTCATATTAAAGATAATGATCTAAAAATGCAGGTATGCTAACATTTCATTTTATTCAGTTTTGGACATAATGTGGTTTGCAGTTTTAAAGTATGGAGATTGTCTTGTCTTTTGTAACTAATAGTCGTTTTTGATCAACAGGATTATTAACGGAGTTCTCGACATGGCCTACCATGTCATTAACCACCAATTTGACCAATTAATTTGAACTAGGATATCTTGGTTTCCGTAAAATATTAAATTCGTGGTATGATGGGGCAATTTCTAAGACAAATTTCAGACACATAATTGGGTGAAATGCAAAGACTGAGGAAACCAAGAATTTAACTTAAATTATCACTTCTGAAGGGGAGAGAGCTATGGCATATTCATTGAGAATTCTGGTGTTATCCGTTCAATTAATACCTGCACTGCCAAACATATTTCTAACCTAAGGATGAGATTGAATACCTGCTGAAATTAGCTTAAGAGTTTCTACGTAAATTTTATGGAATTATCCTGGTCTATCTTCAAACTAAAGAGGAGAGAAAAGGAGATGTGGGCGTAACGTGAGTTAACCTTGGAAATCTCTAAGTCAGAGAGAAGAACATACGCCAAAAAAGTAGGAGGAAAAGACAGAAAATTCTGAACTACAGCAGCCATCTTTTGATGTTACTGTACTATATTGTGTTTGCATAAAACACATATCGAGAGATGCGATGGAATTAATATTTCTAATATTCTCCATAAAGTGTAATCAATTTCGAAATATTATTGAATCATTCTGTTGCATTTAATCATCAGAAATACTGATAAATTAATTAATTCGGCATATTGTTTCATTCGATAGATTTTATAGAATGTGCATATTTACAACTAGGATCATCCTATGAGTAGAAACTTTAAGTTACATCAGTTTCTTTACATAGCTTTAACACTTCACGCATACTTTGAATCCATCAATATAATAGGTTTTCAACTTCTGAATTTATTTGAAGAATTTAAGAGGAAGTAAACGTGTCTTGGTATTTGAAAATTGTAGTAACAAAATATAGTAATGTGGAATCTCTATTAGATCTTTATACCCCTGTTACCATAGTAAACCCTGTACTGCATGAAGGATCGGGTATTATAATGTCGGCTACTTTCAAACATAACTATGAAAAAATGTAATCGATACAACACTGTATTACAGATACTCAAGCGATTTCTTATTCTAGAACAAAAATACGAGGCTGTTTTTATCTATTGCAAACTATTCTATTTAACTTATAAAAGTGTACAGAAGTTACTACATATTATATTTTAAATAAATCTTCGAAAAAAATCCTACTATATAAAGAGGTAACTTAATGTACCAACAAACTTCCAGAGACAATAGTACGTAAATATAATCTCCTGGATAGAAATCCCGCTACTTGTTGGAGCTACAGGCTGTCAAATATATGGGAACTGAACTTTAAAATGTCAAATGGGGTATAAGCGTGAACAAAGTGTATGAACGATCTTTTATCATGGCACAGATTTTTTTCGCGCATACGCCTCAAAACTCAAACATTAGTAACAGTAGATCTACTGGGGTATTCTGTAGTAAAAGATGCCAAGCTTATCCTATCCAAAGTGTATATTCCAAAATTAAGCAGTATATTCCCGTGTCATTTGCCAAAGGAAAAAGGGGTTATTAGATATTCTCTGATGTGTTAATGGGTAGAAATTATCATGAATAAGCAACGTTTTAGTAGGTAGCAATAATTTGCTTGCGACACGTCGGTCTTTGAAGCAGATTCCATACGTAGAACAAATTTCTTTCAAATGCGATGTTGTATAGAAATGAGGAGTAATAATTGAATTTATTTATGACAATTAGGCATAGATCGGGATGGGAAAAAGGAAAGGATGTGAGAATTAGTCAATCAGAACTTCATCATGGCTTTCGCGTGGTGTAAAGGAAGAGGAAAACCACCAATGCGTCTGGTAAGATACTGGGATCGGATACATGTCCTCCCGAATCTGAAGACGTTGCTATATAAATTGAGATAGTTCAATAAACGTTATGTTTGTTTGTTACCAACTAAAGCGATTATTCAATTTCCGGTGGAATGACCGTGATTACGTATATTATCAGTTCTTCTAAGGGAAGTTGCCTTCTTTAATCTTAATAATTGTATTTCAGAAAATTTCTTACATTCGTTTTTCGTGAAAAATTAATTGCGTGAACATTGCACACAATTGTAATATACATTTTTAGATTGGGCAAATTTCAAGTCTTCAACGATGGCATGAGATACTGTACTGAAAATATTGACTTGCTTTAACAGTATACGGTTTTCAATATTTGAAAACCTGTATCTCCGAAAAGAAGCGAAAATCCATGTTTAAAATATATCTTTTTTATCTTGATGCCAATAATCGACTCCTCAATGTTTGCCGTATGTATTAGGGATACATCGCATAATGAAACAAAAAAGCGCATATTCTAAGAAAAGAAGAATAGGATAACATACTTCGTTTCTAAAACCTCCCTACATTCCCTTTATACGTGACAAGGGAATTCGGAAATCCGCGATATTACTATTCCACTACAGGGACTGTGTACTTGGTACTTGTCAGCTTATCCCATAAGGAAAATCGTATTTTTGTACCGTAAAGAAAAGAACGAAAATTTACCGATAAAATAATTTTCATTGAATTGCACAACACTCTAGCAACTTTCAACCATTTTTTGGATCCCTAGCTGAAAGACGTCACCGGATTTGGAGGCAAAGAACTGGGTCACTGTTCGTCGCACGTAACTCTTATTTTGCTGTGCTTTCCCGGAAAGTTATCTTTGAAAACTCTTAAGAAGGTAGTAATCTTTTGGTGGAAACTCTTGTGAAAAAACGCCGGATGGAAGGGTTTCTCCCAGTTACACTCCTCGATCATAGCACATAACCTTCTTGCCGTGTGCGGACGCGCGTTATTACCGTACATGACCACATCCTTTCAATTGACCAGAGCAGGACGTTTGTTCAACAATGTAGTCAGTAGGCCTTTAAGCTGTTAACAATAGATATCTGCATTGATGGTCTAGTTACGTGGGAAGAGTTCAAAAAGAATTATTCAATGGATACCCACCAAATACTCAACATCATTTTGCAGAGGTGCAAATCCTGTTTTGACACAGTTTCTGCGACCCCTTTAGGTACCCTATGCCGTTTGAGTTAACGCTATGGTAGGTGACCTACTATTCATCCCCTGTCCCCATTCTGTCCAGAAATGGCTCAGGTTTGTGACGGATGAGCAGTGCACTGCAGCTTTGAACTCGCTGTTGCTTCTGTTGCAGCGCTAACCAATGAGGTACCCATTTTCCGAGTTTCTACACGTACCCAAGATCCTACAGATGATGAATTGTTGAATGAGTGACATGGAGTTGGTTGCCCAGTTCTTTAACAGTTTTCATTGGATTTGACTCCACCAATGCTCGCAACGCATCATTATCCAGCTGCAAAGTATCCCTTCTCGTGGCTTATCAGTGATGCTGATGTGCCCAAACTGAATTCTCTTGTGCCACCTGTGGTACATTCGCACATGGACAAAACCGTGATCATATAAGACATTGATGTTTCGTGCCGCTGTGCTGGCTGGACGTCCGCGGTGAAATGCATAGATCATGACATTGCGTATGTGATCCTCCGACACTGCCATGATCAAACAGAAGAAAATCTTCCGAAACATGAGGTACATTGTTTCCCTTCTATACACTGCTCCACAATCAAGTGTCCTATATGAATCAGCTATGGTACGTGCCATCTACTTCACGATTCGCTCGTCGGATGGCGTTATTGCAGCGGCCATCACACATACAAAATTACTTATAGAATAACTCAGCATCTACATGAAGTTAAGTGAGGTACGATATTTCTTCCTGCCTTTCAATATATTGGGTGATTTTTCTTTCGATATTATGCTATATTTTCGGGAATAATTTTTTAGTAATTGAATCAGCAGTTGGAAGAATGCAAAAATACCATTAGAATCAATAAGACAATTAGGCATTGTGAAAATCTAGTTTATGGCGGTTTTAACATCTGGAAGGGAGAAAAAGACAGAGGGAGACGTGTCCCGAAGTTCGAAACCATAGATTCTGTTAGAATGCACCGAATGCAAACCCTGCCAAGCTTTCAGTCACAACCTCACCAGCAACAAACTTTTAAGATAAAAATCAATAGAAACTACAATTTTACATCCTGATTTTGGCTTTATGGACTTCAAAGTGAAAATCCTTACCGAATCATTGTACTGTACCAGACATGTTAATTTATTTATTTATCTAGCATGGTCGATAACGTCTAAGAACTAAATTCTGGAAAACTGATAGAGATGAACACCCACTGGATCTACGAAATACTGCACCCGAGGCGAGCATTATCATTTGAAAAATGGATATGCCAAACGTTTTAACAGACAAATTTTTAAACTTTACAGGATAAGCGGGAAACAATAAATTTGCTTCAAAGTCATATATATACTTTCCAACACAACATAGATGGTTCTACAACACTGCAGGAGTGTGGTGTAAAGGGCAGAATTTCCGAAAACCTAATCCTTAAGGGGAAGAAATGTAAATAAGATGCACATTCTATGTGCTATACCAAGTAATCTTTGGTTTCAAGTTCCATTCAGGAGTTTACTTTTTCAATTCGTATGTTTGTGTGGACCAAACTTTGTAGTTATGTTAATAATAGGTCAAAGTTACAGCACTATGAAATTAAATAGAACATTATCTTTTATTGAATCCTTGTTCCACCAATACATACATTAGCAGAATAAATATCCAGTACCCATTCCCGCAGTCTGTTTCATAGGATCGTTGAGCTACTGTAAGTATTCTATTAGTCAACAGATCTTTATTTCTTCCAGAAGACTAACGAGACTGATCTTTTAGATGTAGTGAAGCGTGTTGTTTATCATCCGTGCAATGTTGTAAGTTGTTTTAATGGTTAATAGTCATAGATACGTATGACACCCTTTGAGCATTGTGCGTTTGGAAATGTTGCATTTCTTTAATGTCAACAATGCATCAGCAGCTTCCTTAAAATGAAAGAAATCATTGGAAGTTATTGAAATTACATGAAATTGATTAGTGCATTTAGCTGACTCAACCACTTTGTGTAAATCTTGGGGAAAGGAGGTCTTAGTTACTTTTCTATGTTTCTCCATGATGGTGAAATCTCTAAGGCAATCTAATTAATTATGGACACTGACCAAGAGTTTATGTACTATCTCGCCAGTCTAGTTTGTTACAGAGAAACGCTCCCTAGGAGTGGTGAATGTTTTGCGTCTTCCTGACTGATTTGACACTTGGAATAAGGATGCGGACATGCGTGTGGTCACATCAAACACACTTGTGGACAAAACAATTTGTCTTTTCTTTTTTTTTTTAAAAAAAAAGGCACTTGTTACGCATGCCACTTCCACTCTTTATTTGTATTTTGCCATTGCCGCCCGGAAGAGCTTACACAGGAAAAAGGAAATGGCACACGCCAAAGTCGCCCAATCAGTTCTGAATATAGAAATAATCCAGTTTGCCTTTCACTAGAACCGGGTCTACTCACTGCCCACATTTACATTTAATTCAAGCAGACATATGAAAGTTTTGTTAAGGAAGGTGTCCATGAGCTTGCGATAGGGATTCACGCTCTGTTTGGGCTCTTTTATATATATTTATTCACGGCCTAAATACACGACTGTAGGTAAACGAATATATCATAAGGCTTGTTTGGTGTTTGGATCTTGTATGGTAAAAAAATCGTCTTAACTGATTTCCTATGAATTGTATAATCGATTTTTCAGTGCACATACACAAAAAGTAGATGTCCAACAACATTTTTCTAATTTATTTCATTGAAGAAGAGTATTTGTGGACGCAGAAACAAGAAAAGGTAATTTTTCTTTAAAAATAATAAGATGGACGGGTTTTAAAATAAGCCGATACATTCTCCAATAGGCCATGAAACCAGTTGATACCCAAGGTGTCTTGAGTAATATGTATAGCCAGAAAAGATTGATAACTTCGTTTCGGTCGTCAAATACATGCTCACGGACGCTCACTAAACACCCCTGATTTAAATATATTTTGAAATAATACTGTTCTGTCTCACCTCGTATTTGGTTCATCCGACAGTTAACACTATGACCTGATCTACTAAGTCCTAACGGCAATCCATTACTATACCGCACATATAACAAATAAACAGCTTAGACAAAATGGAGCGTTTACACTGCTCTTGCGCATTTGGGAAATAAATAACTAGCATTTACATACATTTATCCTAAACTGCTATTTTTAATTCCGATTGTAAACTGATAATCGCTTATAGGAACTACTGCTATCACTTATACGAAAAAACTAGCAGTTGTAACCGCTTCTAGTTGCCAAATTTCTGTAATGTAGGACAAGAAAAAAGATCCGGGTTTATTACCATATATTAGCATTAGAGTTCTCTTCAAATAACTTTCTTTGTAGATAATATTATTTTGAAGCTTTGTAATGCGCTTTTGTATTTTGGTCGCTGTTTCCATCAGTTGGAAGAAGGAAATTAATTCACAATTTTTTCTTAATGTTCCAACAAAAAAATATGATACTTAGGAGCTGTTTGAGCAGTAGACAAGGATCATAAGAATTTTCAGATTATTCAGTAAAGATATGTTTTCCTCTGAAGAAATAAAAATACGTTCTACAGTTTTTGTTAATTTCCTGCAAAAATAATTGTGGATTTAATTCCTTCGTCCAACTGCAGAGAAATTAATGACTCAATAATACAGGATAATTTTGTTTTTATATTGATGTCTCATTTTAAATTTCATTTCATTTCTATCCATATGTTTATGACACGCTTCGCCATTAGGTGTGACTCACACAAGGAAAACACGCAAAAAAGTCTTAGGTATGCTGGTCGGACACTGGTATAGGACCAAGGGTCTGCCGAAAATGAAACCAACTGAGCTATAGATACTCGGTCTCAATATCGACATGATGAAAGTATTATTAAAACAAATTTCATTATTTTTAAGTTAAATCATTATAACTATACAGTACTAAGGGGGGGATTAAGCGATCGCTATCTGTTGAGGAAAGGATACATTATATTTTCGAATTAGGTAAGCTTTATGGAAAATATAATAATTTTAAAACAATAATACTTTACCCTCAATTGGAAATTAGACTGTGACATCTTAATAAACTAAGATGTTGGAAAAGGCGACATCGTAGGCGTCGTCTGGATTGCTATGTAAGTAATAAAAAAGTGCAAAGTGAAATTTTGCTCGAATATTAATACGTATAAAAGAAAGGAATTATAAGGAATATGCAGTAAATTTTCATGAAGTATTATTACAGTAATTTCATTGGAGACATAGGATTTTTTTGTTTACCATTTTGCATTCTATCTATATGTGGTACTGGATGTCCCAAAAGCTGTGTAACTCGTTCTTTCATATCACGTAAATATTAAAGGAGGAAAATTGGCGATTTTTTCGACGCGTTCGACGCACACTATAAATTTCTTCTTTTCTTGTATTAAGTGTCCTGACTTTTCTCTTTTACTGCTATTATTGTGCTTTAAAGAATGCTCGAACTCCCTCAACTTGTATATGTCTAGAAATATAGAGCTCTACAAATCAAAGCAACAACAATGCATTATTCATTTCCATTATCAACAGGTTATATAATTCAATAGGGAATGAGTTTCTAATTTAACCACAATCGTATGTGTACATCTATATTCTTGTTGTCACCCTTGCCATCTCCGCAATAGCCTTCTCTACACGTCGAAGTGACACAAATATGAAAATACAGTGCATATTTTATTTCAGACAGATTTATGTTTTTCTTTCCCTTGAAACGTTGGTTTTGGATGTCACTTTTAGCAATGAGTGATTCAATTTCTCCACACTTTCGAATTTGGCAATTTCCTATGAACATTTCGTACTGACGCAGGTAATTAAAAAACATATTCCCCTATGTCGCTCAGAGGTCTCGAGAGAATTTAATTTAATTATTGACCATAGCAGTATATATTTTATTCTAATTTCATACTTCCAATTAAAATTCTTAGAGTTGTCTTTTCTTGTTCTTCAATTGTAACATTGCTCTTGATTACTATTTTAAGCAGCCGTCGCTATGGCGTATGATGGTATTAGATTCTAATGTATGAAACCAATAATTTTGGAAAGAGGCAACTTCTTGGTATAATAGCCTTTCGTGATAACAAATAATCAATTGTAATATCAACACAAAAGAATAATGGAAATAACACAAACCCATTTGATAAAGAATTACGATAAACATCCTATTAAAAATTCAATACTCATTCTGTGTTCTTTTAGTCGTGAAATCTTAATGATTTCGCATGAAAAACATAAAAATTGTCGCTAGGATAAATGTTATGATAATGTTTTATATCTATCTTGAAAGTTTCTAGATCAAACCACTCTTTTGAAAAATAGGTCAGACAGGAGCGGTGACAATGCCCACCGGACAGAATGCCTGCCGGGCAGAAAACCCACTTTGATAAACCTCTCACAGAAACGGTCAGGACCCTCCTAAAAGATAAAAACACTAAAATGTCGAGACGGTCAGAACGGACATTTGGAAAGATACCAACAACACTCACTAAAATTGTCATATTTCCAAAATGCAAAAACTGTCAGAAAATCCAACAGTCAAAAGTATAGATAGCCTAATTAATTATTTTAAAATAACGGTTATAGTAGTAAGTACTACGTTAACATTACTAATAAAAGTAACTAGTTACAGTGTCACTATAGAATTGCGGTTATTTACTTGCTGCTTTAAAGAAGCAGTATATAAGCACAATTTTAGATTAGCTTGGTCACTTATGCGTAGAATATTATATGTTGAACAAAATATAACAATTAATATATCCATATCAACGAATGTCAGGCGTATACGAGCAAGGGCGATGGAGTAATTACAGCTAGACTTGGTAGAGTAGTTGGCATTATAATTGTGAGAAACTTAGTTTATGTAATTATCTTGTGTAAGTTGCAAATACAATCCATATTTAAAGGTCGAACTTAATTTTGTTAGAGTTGCACTCAGTCAAGTGTTTAATTAAGTATCGCCAACGGCGGTTATTTTAGGCACAATTCTTCCTGATATCACGTCTTGAGTATTGTGTGTGTGTATATATATGTACCATTCTACACGTGTAAATTAAGAGCAAGTTGTCCCTTTTCATTTGATGACTAAATAATGAAAATCGATTAATATATAAAATAATTATTCACAATTTTATTTTATGTTCTGTACGAATATTGACTACTAATTTATGATATTCTCCTAATTTAGGTTACAATTGAATTGAAAACATTTGACAAAAACTTTTCCGGTTATTAAGAACGAAAAACGCAGAGTATTTGGAACAACATGGGATAGCCACTTTGTAATAATGATTGACAGCTGCTTTGCCTACTTTACAGTCATCTTGAAGTTACCAAGTAAACAAACTGTACCCACTAGGTTAAATGTAACAGTAACTGCCATTGTGCCTGTAATCGCCATCTTTGCAGAACAATTATGAAAATAATGGAACAACAGGTAGACGCGTTGATGAAATCACCACTAGTTTCCGCAAGGACTAATAGATGACGGAAAATAATTTTTGCACTATCAAGGCGCGATGGGACGAGGCAGTTGAGGTAAACACAAACGTGTATCGTGTAACGTCGGACAGGAGTGGTGCATTTGCTTAAGCAGATCTTGGGTATGTTATGTTTTCAAACTGTTATGCGTTTGCAATAAAGCTTCTTTTCATACACTGAACTTAAGTCTTTGGAACCATAAAATACGTCTGTGATGTGTTGTCCTATATTTACTGGAGTTCGACAATTTTCGACAACTATTTATACACAATTTTTCTGTTTACACTAGTGCTCGACACTGCTGGCGATTACTAAAGACTGTGATGATTCCTTTTTGCACTAGTGCTCACACCTCATGACAGTATTAGGGAATCCGACAATTCTTTGAATGCATTCATATGTGTCTATAATTTGATTGAATTAAGTTCGTAGATCGTTTTGGTATTGGTTTGATCTGGGTTAGACCACCTGGATTAGTGGTTGCCAGGGGTCTAATCTTTATCAAAATTATTTCTGATTGATGACTGACGTGAATTTTCTGTCAGTTTATCACTTATGTGGTTTATGTATGTTGCTCAAACATTTGAAAGGGTATCACGGTACTGATCTAAATTGATTTAGAAGTTACGTTACGAATACATATCAAATAACCCTTATCAGAACTGTAACCGTACTTCTCCTGTGGACGTCTATAAACATTCATATTTAACATTTGAACTCAGGTAAACAATCAATGATAGGAGGAAGTCGAATATGCTCTGTATATAAACGATATTGATACTTATAAATCTGATTGAACGTTTATTTGCATTAGTCAAATTTGTATTTTTATGAGATATCCGCATTTGGAAGACGACAGATATCCGCATACATCACAATAATCGGGGCTGTGCGATAGATTTTGTAATTATCAAAAGAAATAAATAGTCCTCCAAAGATGATGCGTGACTGAGGCGGAACATAATTCTCATGAGTAGAGAGAGAAGAAGAAAATGGAAATAGACCAGATACATTTTTGAGATTTATGCAATAGGTGAATTTTTAAGTATTTCCCACTATACTGCTAACTTTTATCATGGAATATGACATTGGTAATCGCAAAAGTAATATTTCTAGATAAATTTGATTGGTTCGGAAACAAATCGTAGTTTTATTGAGACTAATTGTTGAAATAATAATTTTAAAGAAATATATTTTTCCTTTGTATGTCAGTGTTCCTGCCCACACTCTCTGGATTTCCCTTTTTCAATCCACAAGTCCCGGTTTGCCGCTATCCTCGTCCATTTAGCCTCTGAAAAACGTTTGATTTCATTTACCAAAATTGCATTTGGATGTCATCCCGGTCGTTTCTTTTATCTGGGAAGCCAATGTAGCACATAATTTGTCGTCGATCTTTTCTTTGGTCGTCTAGCTATGTGATCGGCAAATCTCCACATCATCATCTTCGCAGTCTTGATTATATTTTCTATCTTTGTTTGTGCGAGAATCCATTCATTTGCATTCCTGTCCCTCCTTGTTATTTATAGCATGCACCTCTCTATTGCTCTTTAGGGGACTCTCAATCTTTGACTCGTTTGCGCTTTCAATTTCCAGGTTTCACAGCCGTGCATTATTACTTGTAAGACACATTGACTGTAAAATTAAACGCTTGAGTCACATTGATAGTATGCTTTTGAAAATAAAGTGTAATCTTCCAAACGAGTTCCACGCCATTTTAGATCTTCTATTTATTGCATCAGTCAACTTGACATTTGATGTTTTGAGCTGGCCTAGATAAACATACTCAACAACTATGCATCTTGTCTCTCCGTTAATCTTTACTTTCTTCTTTGCAGCATGCTGATTATACATTACTTTTGTTTTATGTTAGAACCTATTTTCAAACCCTCGTTAGTCAGATATTCCATTGTGATTTCTAGTTCTGCACTTGATGCAAACATGACTATGTTATCAGAGAATCGTAGGTGATGAGGATATTCGCCATTAATTTTAATTCCAACTTCATACCAGTTTAAATTTTGGAACACCTCTCCAGGTCCGAACAAAACTGTTTTGGAGAAATTGAATCTCCTTGCTCTGTTCCTTTTCCAACTTTATGTTCTTCACTTTATTTATGCATGTTAATGAGAAATGTGGAAGTCGAGTAAATGTTTCGCAGTAACTTGATGTACGCACATTCCATGCATTGATGTTGAAGTGGTAGTGCTGCCAAGGAGACCGAACCTGAAGGTTTTTCAAAATCTATGAAACCAGATATAGTGGAAGTTCATATTAATTAGTCCTTTCTATAACCTCATTCAATTCTCGTATGTGGTCCATTGTACAATTTATCTTTCATATTTCCACCTCCATGTTTAAACATCTCTTCCGTGCGTCCATCTTCTCCTGAAGATCTCCGTTTTTCATCACTCCAATTACTTTATCCATTTCTTTCATTACGTCTGGGACTTCTAAATCATTTTCTTCTGAATAATTATTTCCTAGTTCCTCCTCGTAGTAGTTCAATTAGAAGTAAAAGCTCATTTTTACAAATTTGTATAATTTCTGCCTTATTTCGTGTTACGGTCCCTTAGTCTCTTAACTGCAATTATATGTTGTTTTTACTATCAGCAGCTGCTGTTTGGTTTTCTTCCGGCTCTTGTTTTCCTCGACTACATTTCTTAAAGATGTTTGTTGTATCTTCATACATTCTCTCTTGTTTTTTCCTTACGACTTCTTTTAGTTATATGTACTCAATCCTGTTTATGCAATAGTCACATTGTTGTTTTATTTTCCTTCTTTTCTTGATCAAGAATTTAATTTCTACTGATATTGTGTTCTATTTTTTTCTGTTTGATGCTTATTATTTCCTTGGCTGCTTCTCTTACTATCTCAGCCAGGTTTTTATTTCTGCAATTGATGTCTTCTTCATTCTCTAACTCTTACAAGGCGCTTAATCTGTTGCGTAGTTCTATCTGCAATGTCTGTGTTTCGTTAGATTTTTCAGATCTAAATTGGCGGTTTTCTTACGATAAACTTCATTCTCTCAAATCTAGTATTTAATTTCAGCTTACATCTCCCAATGATATAATCACTCAAAATTTTGAAACTGTTCAGAACAGACACAACATGCTTATTTACTACATCATCTAGTAGAATCGATGAAGTCAACATGACGATAGCCATCATGGAAGCTTTCCTGATAGAAACCTGATGCTATACTCATAAAGTAGGAAAGATAATGTAATACTGTTTTATTTTGTTATGTAAATACTCAAAGAACAATTTATTATTTTATCAGTGTAAAATTTAATGTATGAAATTAATTTCCTTTCGACATTTGCTCCTAATTGTAATAAACATCCGGTTATATAATGAAAAATCCAGCTTAGTATGAGTGTCGACGACTAGTGCATAAACCTGACGACCGCATGCATACTCATTTTAAGTGGCTTTACTAGTTCAATTTAATGTGTTAAAAATGTATTTTTCTACAAAACTATTAAGTAGTTCGAATATGTTTATAAACGAACGTGTAGAGACATTTTTAGCGTATTCCCAAGATCTGCTTAAGCAAATGCACTACTACTACCACTCCTGTCCGTCGTTACACGATACACGTTTGTGTTTACCTCAACTGCCTCGTCCCATCGCGCCTTGATAGTGCAAAAATTATTTTCCGTCATCTATTACCCCTTGCGGAAACTAGTGTGTGAAACCTATTAGTTTCATAGAAGAAGTGAATAGCATTATACGACTTATAGACTGCTGCTTAAAATGCCAATCAGGATCAAAGTTACAATTCAAGAACACAACTAAAGAACTTTACGAAATTTAACTTAGAAGTAAATAATTTTAATCAAATGAATGTGGTGAAACCTTTCTATAACAGACACCTTTGGAACGGAAGAAAGTGTACGTTGAAGACGAGTGCACTATTTAGATAGGTTTTGAATAAGGAGCCAGTATTCAATATACAGGAATATAGTACACTAGATACGTGTTTAAGTTCAAGTCATTTGTATAACAAAATGTTCTTCATCACCAATCATCTGCACTTTAATTAAAACATTCTGTTCTCTTTCAGCAGATTTTGGGATTTACTCTAAATGTGGACCATATTGAGGTTTCTGTAGATATTTTTTTTTTCAAGCACGCTAGGCTAGTGCCAGAATTGCACATTCAAAATTAGGCCCGGACCAATTTCCCTTACCCATCATATTCCCTGTTATGCACTGCGCTAAAGTACATAAATAAAATTCAAATTCTATTCACATGTCAGGAATGTGAATTCGGGAATTTAAAATAATTTTTTTCCACTTTGACAGGAATTAATAATGAATTTTGTGTCCGTTTTTCTAATAAAGTGTATATGTATTCAAGCATTAATGAGTTTAATTACTTACCAATAATATTTCATTTTCGTTACTGGCCAAAAGCATCGTCCATTATGTAGGGATGTACGTTAAAAGAGGTTTCACTGCATCTACGGTCAAGGATAAAATTCAATTTCTTTATTGCCTTTAAACATGTGTGTCTCAAACTGTTATTGGACAGGTGAAAGATAAATGAAAAAATCACCCAGCGCCTACCTTGAAAATACTATCAGACATTAGTCTGGTGTGAGTGGCGAAAATATTTGGAGAAACCTCATTTGGGATTCTAAAACTAACTAACTAACTTTATGGCTTGTGGGAATCGCAAGTTAATTGAACCAGTAACAAACGTTCGCCATTGAATTCTTTCCTGGGCAACATCAAGCCAGTTTTCATCACGAACTCCTACTCCTCGAGATATGTTCTAATATTGTCCTCCTAGCGACTTCTCGATCGTCCAAGTGGTCTCCTTCTATTCGCTCTTCCAACCAGGATAAAATATAATTTTAGTTTTCCTCCATGCAAGCTACATGGTCTGCCCACCGTAGTCAGAGTGATTTCGTTATTTTTACAACTTGTGAATCGTACCGTCTGTGGGGTCTCCTTATCCAGTCATCTCGTCTCGTTTCGGCTTGTATATCTTTCGGAAAAAATATTTTGAAGCACACGTAATTTTTATTCATCTGCTAGGGTCGTATTCCAACTTTCGCAACAGCTGTAAAGTACTTCCAGAAGAATAACCGTTCTTTTCCGTAAATATTCAATTTCAATTTCGTTGGTATCAGTCGCGATGCTAGAAGTTTATGGGCTGAATAGAAACATGCGTTACCCAATAGTAAGCGACTTTGTTTTTTTCCGTGACCTCATTTTTGCTTGTTACGTATGCCCTCAAGTACTTAAATTTGTTTACTTACTCTAAGACCTAATACCTAACTATTGTTTTTTATTTTCTACGTTCCCTGTGTTTCAGTTTGTTATGTATTTTGTTTACCTGTAGACCTATCTAATCCCAGGCTTCTACTAAGACATCGGTGTTGCTTTGTAGTACATCTATATCGTCCCCCATTACATGTACATCATCCGCGTATACAAAGTGTTGATTTAATCCATTCAATGGTAGTCCTTTTTTGTTTCTTTAATTTTTAAAATCACATATTCTAACGCAAAGTTAAACAGTAGTGGTGGTAAGGCATCGCCTTGTTTCTGTCGGTTGCAAATCTTGAAATTATCTGACATATTACTACGTATCTGTACATTGCTTATGGGGTCGCTAGAACACATATTCACTAGCTGACCCAGTTCTTTTCGGAATTCCAAATCGCATTAGAATACTGTATAACTTTTCGCTTTCGATAGAATCATATGCTTTCTTAAAATCTATCAATAACTGGTGAGCCTTCCCGTTGTATTCCCATTTCTTCTCCAAAATTTGCGTCAAGGCGAAAATTTACTCTAACGTGGATCTATTTCTTTAAATCTGGATTGGTGATATCCAATTATTCCATCTAAGTATACACTTAGGTGTGTTAACAGAATATTACCTAACACTTTGTAACGGGTTGGAAGTAACGAGATCCCGCGGAAATTATTACATTCCAGTCTATCTCCATTTTTTGTAATCGGAATAATTATTGAGGTTTCCCATCCCTTTGGAAGCTCCTCCTTTCTCCATATAGTACTTATCAATTTATGTAATTCCTTGATTAGTGCCGTTCCTCCTGCTTTAATTTATTCGGCTGGAATATTTCCTGTTCCGGGTGATTTGAATTGTTTTCAATTTCTTTACCAACATTTTGATCTACTTCTCAATCTCGCTATGTTCGGTTATCGATGGTTCAGCGTTACTGTAGTGGTTGGTATTTTCTTCGCTTTTAATACCTATCCATCGGTGCCTTGCCTTTTTTGTTCCTCGTGAAGCGTAAGGCATTCTTTATCAAAGCAAGACTTGTTTTTCTGCTGTTTCTTCTCACCTACACGATCCTTCATTGCGATCTTAACTGTTTCACGAATTGTGTTTCATATTTTACTTGAATTCATTATTAATATCATCATTATTATTTCTCGAGTCGACTAAGATTTCGAATCCATTTGATAGTTTGTGTTGGTAATCCGCTTCTGCGCTCGGATTATTTAATCGTTTAATTTCGAATTTCAGTTGTTTTGACCTGTTGTTTTCCCTGTTCGCGATGCATAACTTTTCCCTTATTTTTGTAATCACTATTTGATGGTCAGTGTCACTTTCCGCTCCTTTGTACTAAATTATTTATTTATTTATTTAGAAAGAACACAACGGGCGTATGCCCAGTTATGGTATTCTGTAAAAGTAAATTACATTTGTTTTTATTGTATTACCAGGAATGCATAGTAAAATATAATCATCCATACTGTCGAGAGTATCAAAAAAATATAAACACAATATATGCTAAACACAAGAGAAATCCCAATATTTTGGTATTTGTTATTCTATCTACTAATACATGACCGATCTGGTTCAGAGTTTTGCCATACGTAGGTACTCATGTGCATTTGTGTATGACTTTTTGTTCAAAGTACCTGCACTTCACCAGTAGGTTTTTCGAAATCTTGAAGGTTATAAGTCTTTCTCCACTGTTGTTGGTCTTCTCTCGTGAAAGCTTTATTTGCTTATAGTAGGTCTATGTTTTCCTTCTCTCCCTTCTTTTGGATTAAAACAAAACAAAACAATTTGCGAATTATACTTCGATTATAATCGGCCAAACAGCCTTTCTGGCTCAGTTTATAATATATCTTTCTCGTTATCATTATCCACATCTGTCGGAACATAGACATTTATTTATCGTGTTGCCCGATTGAGTACGTATCGAAACGTACGATGGTCTCTCATTTACAAACTCTATATTCTGAACCACCTGAAGGATACTGTTCTTAATGAAAATTCTGATCCGAAATCATGAGTCTGTGTTCCCCGGAGTAGAAAGTGTACTTGCCCTGTCTCATGCTATCTTGACCCTCCCACCAAATTTCTGTTATCTCTAATATGTCTAGTTCATACATCTCAGTTTCGCGTACCGCCACCTGAAGAGCGTCTGGTTGGTCTAACGTCCTTACGTTCCACGTTCCTTAATCCTGATGTTGGAGCCCCTAAGAAACTAGTTTTCCTCCGGAATATGTTATACCAGTATAATCCATGAACATCTATTAGCATTTCCTGACAGGTTTTAGCGGTGTAGAGTTGTCAGTTGTCAGTAAAGCAGATATTCAAGATGTCCTCTGTCCATCTCTGAGCCTTGTCGATGTCATTTATCATCAGCAACAGAGTGAAAATGGTGAAGCTGCTTCCCTTCACCATGATATATTTGTTCTGGGTTATCTATTCCAAACCTTTGCAGATCCCTGTAATAACTGCAAGGCATCAGTACTGTTTCGGTCCGCCCCGGAATATTTCCGGTACCCACCATATCTGGTCGGCATTCCCCTATCTTCCACCTGGGGAGGCGCCTGGTGGAAGAGTGGTAACTCCAACCCAGTCAATCAGAATACGCGTATAATAATATATATCGCAAGGCCTTGAGAAAGCAAAGCAAACATTCTACCAGCTGTGTTACGGCTGCTTGGTTTACGTCGAAAACGTTTTATATTATTTGTTTTTGACCTAAGAATAGAGGATATTTACAAGTGGGAGCAGAAATATAAATTCTGGTCCAATTTCAAATTAAATTGAGCATTTGCTAAAATTTGCTGCTGAACTGAGTGGATCAGTTAAAAACAAAATTGCGTCAACCTTTCAGTGCACGCTCAACCCCCTTTCCTAAGGTACAAGCGTTCAAATAAATGGCGCTCCAGCCATATCCCTCCTTCCCCTATGTTGTCGATCACGCGAGGGGATGGCGACATGCGTTTCTGCCATCACCTAAGTGCCCAGAACAACAATCAAAAAAATTGCGTCAACCTTTCAGTGCATGCTTAACCCCCTTTACATCCTAGACTATCAGTATCACTTGAGAATCGACATGACTACTCATTGAAAATGAATAATGAACTTCTTATTTCAAAGCATACACGTTTTGTGTTGTTTGATTAACTAAATATTCTTAAACGGTAGGCTTGTTCAATACTCAAATTGATCCTGACAATACTGTCGGGACCTAGTAGAGATACTGCAGAATACAAAACCAATCTTTCGAGAAAGAAACAACAACAACAGCAAAAAACTCTCCGAATAATAATATGCATGGTATTTTCGTACCTGTGTTACTTCAACGACTAGAAAAGACTATTGTTGAGATGTCAAGCATGACAACAAAAATACAGATGCCCATATATGAGCATGGTTAAATAAAAATCTCTTACACATATACCCTGTTAGCATTGGGAATGAATCTTGTATTGTTGTTGCTCTGGGCACATACAAGTGGAAAAAGACCAAGCACTATTGAAAGCACAATAATAGCAGTAAGAGACAGAGAAATCAGGTTAATTAAGTGCTACAAGAGTGCAAATTATGGAGAGCGTGTCGAAAGTTACGAAATGGATAAATGTTTCGGTTAGAATAAGGGTTCTCAAGAAATTACAAGAAACAAAATCCGACGTCCTAGCTAAATTCTTTGTGCCGACCCATGTGTACGTTTAAGATTGACCTATTTTAAATATAACTCCCACTTTTCCTTCCAGATTCTGAATATTCTGCACTGTGTATATTCTTCGACGTTTGGGAAAGATGTCTTGTTACAGCTAAAGTAGCTACCACACGGTAGATACTAGCGACTAACTACAGAGAAATAGTGCTCAAATGTTTTAAGTGTGTGTCACTGTCTGCGTTATTGAACAGAAACGAAGTCATTAGTTTATGTAGACACTCATCACTGAACATAAAAATATTTATGTCATTGAAGGAATAAATTCTATGTTAAGATGATCTAACTGAAACAGCATAGCTTGTCTAGTGTCTTATTTCATTGGTCTTCCTCGAGGCGTGATCTCATCGCAGCCAACTTCAGCTATCGTTATACAGTGTTATAAGGAGACATGAATTCACATATCCCCTTTAGGAATAGCGAAAATTAACAAGACCTCAAGAACACGGTGGGTAAAATACATACAGGTTTTATGTTTTCACTGACATATGTATTTCGTCTGCTACATTCAGAATACATTAATTATCCATTTTGCTGAAACTGACACGTATGTCCTTTTAACAATGACTTATTCAATTGACGAGCTGGCCATGCCCACAACCTTGTAAAAAATGGGAAATAAATTGTCCTCTATATTGCAAATTACATCTAAAGAACAATCGACGATCTGGAATTGCACTTTATATTCCAGTATTTCCGGATGTACCTAAGATATAAAATGCTCTGTAAAATTTTAACTTTCGTTATAACCGAGAGTGCTGTAGAGATAAAAATTTGGAAATCTCACTCATCTTCATTCGAAACAAACAATTTTACAGAGTTTACTTTAATATTCAGAGAACCTTCATTAAATAAATATGGCTGCATTAAGTTTTGCAATATTTCTCGCTTTCAGTAAGCGGCAATACACAATCTCTAGTGATATATACAGATTGTAAACACTTAGATAAATCAATTTAATGTAAGAATTTATAAACAAATTCTTAAAGATTTTTTTTCTCCCGTGCCTAGATCCTGATTCCTGTTTTAAAATTATTCAATATATTGAGTTATATTTCAGAGCAAGAATTTGTCTATGTGTCTCCGTTCTTGTATTTGCGTGGTATAAATAGTGGGTTGAGCAGATTTTGGATCACCCGGTATTGTATATACGTAGACGTGTAAAAATGTTAGGAATATTTCTTACGGTTCCAATGAAAGTATTGTAATAATACGTAGCGGATATTTACTGTATTTTCCTTTATACCTTATTATATTTCTGACAAATTTCGCTTTCATTAATTCATCTCCATTAACAGTATCCACTTGAATAGATTTGAAAGGAATAACTGATTGTGCATTGTTAAATTTTCCTGGGTTTCTCCTCAGCTACACCAGGTAAACACTAGGATGGTGAGTTTCAACTAGATTCTGGCCGGTTCCTAAAAAACCTTTCCACTGTCCTATCCTCGCCTGACTGAGAGATGAATAAAGCCCATATATATCCATTAACGTTCAACAAATTGTCACTAACAAATTTCAACTATCTCACAGTGAGTTACGATCTCTAGTTTGTGATAGTTTTAAATTAATACATTTTGCAACTACTGGCCTGAACAAGCGTGAAAAGTTCAATTTTGTAACATTTCATAATAATCGAGACAATATGCACCTTGCTGATACATACTCTTAATAAATTAACTAATTTTATTAGGATGTCAATTGGACAACAAATTACTCGAGAATAAGGACGCATATTCTTCACTTTTCCCGTTTTCAATGAGCAATTTCTTTATAAAATTTTCACGAGTCTAATACTCGAAAGAAAACGAGATACATGCCCGGTCATTCTTCAACTGTGATTGTCTTCACGAGCATGATTCAATCTTTCGTCTCCAGTCCATGCAAGGATGAAGATCTTGGCCATTTCTCGTTTCGAGTTTACATTATTCATGTTTCGATTTAAGGAAAAGCAATGTCTGCGTAAATTATTATTAAATAATATCATTCGAACATTGCTTTTCTGTCAATCGTTACATGTAAATTGATCACACAGCCATTGTTTGGAGAAGGAATAGTAATACGTGTGCTTCTACTAGATTACATATTATATATCTCTCTACGGGGGGTGTTATATACATATATCCTCTTTATTAAATTTTATAGACAGCAAATGAGGAATAAACATTCGTTGTTTCTCTTTTACAAACTATTGTCCATGAATAGTAGTCGTGTATAGGATA
>JAGDQP010009265.1:10764-29987 GCA_022664845.1 Lepisma saccharinum
AGAGAAATGGATGAGGCTGCTTGAGTTTATGAAATTTCTTGAAGAGAAACGTGCCGCAATACACAAATCAAGAAAATATACCTGAGTTGGGTATGCAGAAATCTTGTGAACATTTAAATATTTTTCATTTACAAATATTGCTTTATTAATCTGCATCGTAAATCAATTACTATAGTTAATAGAACGATTTTTTTTTCTAATATATTGTTCATTGTTCGTTAGACTACATCGCTGAAAATAACATTAAGAACTAAGAAAAATCAGTTAGGAATAATGATGATCAATATTTTCATAATAATTCAGGATATATAGTTGGGCTACTTATACGAAATTACGTGAACAAAACAAGTAGGTTTAATTAGGTTAAAAAATCACCACAATACTAAATGGTCATTTTATATGCTCAAGTTCAAACGAAAACTGAACCTTGTAGATCATGCTGGAACTAATTGACACAAATTACAAAGGGGAGAAAGAGAAGCTTCAAATTGGAAAGTTCTTGTGCTATAATCCTTACTAGCGTATCTTTTTTTTTATCAATCAATTCAATGCATTCTTTTTAATAACTCACATATTTGAATAATTTCTTAGGACCCATATGTCAAATAATGAGACATAGTATAAAAATGATTTCTTTTGACTGAATACGATTGAACCATTTTACACTGTATTATATTTTAGAGTTCATACCTGATTTCGTGGCATGATGAGCATGGGAAGTTTCGGATACTGGAACTATGTACTTTACAAAATTGTTAAATATCTTTTGTAGTAAAAAGTAATCCATTATTTTGCCAATAGATGGCTTCAGTGATCTGTAGCTCGCGTTGTATAAGTCCGATCGGGTTCAACGAGATGGCGTTCAAACGATGAGATTGCGTACTACAAACACTGTTCAGATAGTTGTGATGAGTTGACTCAGTGTTGTGTGAGCGCGCGTCAAAATGGACACTAGCAAAGAAAAAATACGCTATATTTTAGTTTTTCTTCGATAAAGGCGAAAACGCAAGCCAGGCGGCTGCAAATGTGAATAGTGTTTATGGTCCTGATACTGTAACAGCCAATCACGCGCAATTTTTGTTTCGTCGATTCCGAGCCGGTAATTTTGACGTCAAAGATGTACCACGCACTGGAAGGCCAAGTGTCGATAAAATCATGGACATTGTCGCGTCCGACCGTCATGTAAGCACTGTTTCGATTGCCCAAGAGCTAAACATTGCACAAAAAACCGTGTGGAACCATTTGCATAAGGCTGGATACACAAAGAAGCTTGATGTATGGGTGCCACACGAGTTAACGCAAAAAAACCTCATGGACCGAATTTCCATCTGCGAATCGCAACAAAAGCGACCCATTTCTGAAGCGGTTGGTGACTGGTGATGAAAAGTGATCACTTACGACAACGTCACGCGAAAACGGTCGTGGTCGAAGCGCGGTGCGCCGGCGCAAACGGTGCCCAAGCCAGAATTGACGGCCAGGAAGGTTTTGCTGTGTGTTTGGTGGGATTGGCAGGGAATTATCTACTATGAGCTGCTCCCCTACGGCCAAACCCTTAACTCGGAACTATACTGTCAACAATTGGACCGTCTGAAGGCAGCAATCGCCCAGAAGCGCCCAGCTTTGGCCAATAGGAGAGGCATTGTGTTCCACCAGGACAACGCAAGGCCACACACACCGATAGTGACTCGCCAGTAGCTCCGGGAGCTTGGTTGGGAGGTTCTTAAGCATCCACCTTATAGTCCGGACCTGGCACCGAGTGATTACCATCTGTTCCTGTCCATGGCGAACACGTTTGCTGGTGAAAAATTCGCTTCAAGAGAGGCTTGTGAAAATCGACTGTCTCAATTTTTTGCCAATAGGGACAAGGGCTTCTATGAGAGAGGCATCATGATATTACCTTCCAAATGGCAACACGTTATCGAACAAAACGGCGCATATGTGACCTAAATCGGATCATTCTAACTATGGTAAGTCAAGCCTTCAATGTCATGCAAAAATAATGGATTACTTTTTACTACACCAGATATATAATGTTCAGCCGAATTGGAGCAAAATTCCACATAATGTAAAGAAGAACAAGCCAATCGTATTCCAGACATGGTGAATGGCCTAGAAAGACACATTTAGGGTTTCATGATGGAAAAGTGTAATTTTTAAGGTGAAATTTCCCTTCTCTTGCCTTTTGGTTTTCGCTGTATAGCCAGGAATATAGTATTCAGAAAGTTGGCAACACTTAACGCAGTTCGTGGTATTAGGAAAGTACATCAGTGCAGTGCAAGTGTGACTTCGGTTCATGCAGTGAACAGGTATAGCGAAAGGCGATTCGTAAAGGCCTCGAGTGTTCGTGAGTAAGCATTTGTTGTGGAGCATTATTTCTGCTCATACGGAACTGGCTGAAGTGGTGTACAGTGTGTGAAACTTGTCTGAGCTAAGAGTACCAGAAACCTCATCCAAGAAGCGCACAGTAATGTTGCTAGTTGCAAAATTCCGGCAAACGAATCCTGTGCTGCGTCAACGCAAAAAGCGCTTGGGAAGGCGTTCAGACACTAAGAACCTGTGTTTTACCATACAATGGTTTCAGCAACACGGAGCCCCTGCACACACCGCTAGTGAATCCTTACAGCTTCTGCAACATTACTTTCAAGACCGCACAATTTCGATTTAGACTATCCGTGTCCTGGCCAATCACCTGATCTCAACCCGCCTGATGCTTGGTTGTGACACATACTGTTTGCCGTGATCCTGTGCCTCGTAATATTAAACGACTTAAATGAATATAGCTTGTGTGTTGCATCCAATTTCATGTGATACAATGCGACCATGTTTGAGAGCTTGCAGCGTAGATATGAAAAATGTTTGGTGTTGGACGAAGCATACTTGTAGTAAATATTTTATATGCTGCCTTTTCTGTTTCTGATCATACGTTGTCTTTTACTGCTTGACCGTCTGTCTCTGTAACACTGTGAGTTAAAATTCAATTCAAATTCCGTACACAAGTACATGTTCTGGAATTCGGTATACTTTATTTCCGGCCATACTGCTACGACACCAGGTGTGTATCATATGAAAGAGTATCATAAGGTGATTCCGGACCCGCCTTATAGTTTCATTGCAACAAATTATGAGATACTGCCAAAAACACCCTATATAAAAGTAACAATGCTTATAACAAAGGATACAGCAATGCTTCTAAGATGTGATGCATACATGTCAGAAACACGGTGGATTGTTATGGGGTTTATTCACCAATCACTCCTCAGATACGAGCCACAAAGAAGAGAGAAAAAGACAGTATATGATCCTTTTGAGGATTAGTCAAGTATTATTCCCATGCACTGTAATGAATGTACAGTTACAAAATGGTGGATGTCGTCGTCATGTCGTACGAAATATCCATATGTATACATGCATGGAACCCACAAAATGTGTGTTGTTTTGAAGAAAACTGACCATTCTCTTAATTGAGACCAGTTGCTACGTTATATAAGATACAGTAATGTATTTTGACGTCATTATGTTGTTTCAAAAAGACAGTGCGCAGAACAAAGTTCACCCTAGCTCGTTAATTTTCCCAGGTTGTTGCGCTTCATATTTGTTTCAACTTTCAAGCTATATAGGAAGTAGATCATTGTTTTAATGAATATCTTTTCATATAATCGACCTGGAGCCTGAAAGAACTGAGCATTTTTTTAAAAAAGAAAATATGTTTTTCTTCCTATTTTTGGTGGGATACTCTCTTTAAAGTTATACCGATGTGTTTTTTATTGTACGGTGATTACAACATCTCATTCATTTGTCTGGTAGAATTACAATCTAGCTAGTAAAGAAAATAAATAATGATAGAAATTTACATATGCAGTTTTCCGGTTCTCGCGTTTTATGGGGAAAACATGTAATGCTGAGATAACGGTACAAAAGATATTCGTTAAACTACTTAACTTTGTAGACATCTTGTAGTTACGCACGACTAATCTATCACAACTACTGACAGATATTAAATCTGCGCAACCTTCACAAAGCACTTTTCAATAATTGAATACGCTGTTAATAATACAAAACTAATGCTTCGTTCAAGAGAAGAAAAAAGGACAATGTTGGGGGAGGGGGCAGAAGAAAGAAAAACCTCATACTTAAAAAGAAGTGCGCTATGTTTCTTCATTCCGATGACATGGCTCTGGGGACGTTCATACGTAAGCACATTTTTAGTCACTTGAGACCTCCCTCTCTAATGTAATCAAAAATAAGCAGATACCCGGCTCTCTCCCTTGTGCTTACAAAAGAATTTTATTTTATTCAGGCCTGGATAGAGTAGAGGTAAGACTGCGGAAAGGAGTCGGTCAGGGTCTAAGCTGAAGGTAACATCCCGACATTTACCTGGTGCAGTTGATGAAAAACCCTCGAAAAAAAAAATAAGTTAGTATCGAATCCAGGACCTTCCGAATGTGAAGCCAACGCTCTACCAACTGAGCTACAGCCGTTCGCTACTTACGTAAGACTTGTCAAATTTCTTACAGCTGTTTCGTAGTACAAGTAACTGTTTAAATATTTAAATCTACACTAATGTATTTTAAGCGAATATATATTAAATCGTTAACAAATATTACTAAACAAAGTCATATCTGTTTGTCTTACGTAAGCATTGTTCTGTTCCTCCTTTCCATTGTCAGCAAAGACAAGCAAAGCTACAATGCCTCCTTCCCCTAGAATGCTTACGTAATACTTGACCGACCTCTTTTGTACCATAACATATCAGAGAACTTTAGAACGTCATTTTAGGTAAGTATTACCTTATATATATATATATATATATATATATATATATATATATATATATATATGTGTGTAAATACAAAGCGAAATATCTTTAAAGATTTATGTTGGATACTGGAAATTGGGACTAAAAAAAGTAGCTTTCCCCATAAAAATTGTAAAGTAGAGATAAAATTTAAAGGAAAAAGAAAAGAAGATAATTCACAATGAAAATATGAATTGAGAAGAGTTAACTTATATCAATATATGAACCACGGTAGGCAGTTTTGTAGTTTGTGATCATTAGTGTTCAGTATTCTAAATACTGTTGATACAAATATTTAGGGAGAATAATATTTTCTTTAAGATCTGGATCACTTTTATCACGATGAGTTGTAAAACCAAGTAATGTCCTCCTTTCAGTTACCTCTCAGTGGAAAGGGTCAGTTTAGGTGAAATAAAGGAAACATCTATAACTTTCCCACAAATACAAATTTTCTCACTTCTGCACATTGGCAAATACTGTTCATTTGAGACAGTTTATTTTTCACCGAAGTACAAAGGAATCAAAATTTTCCAACAATTAAGGCAGCAACGAGTATCCTCACGTGTGAATCCTTTCATTTTTGCTAGAATTTTTTAAAACAATATTACACGGTGAATTAAAAGGTTGGATATTATCTCCAAAGTCTAAATCTGAATCCGAAATAAAGAGATTAAAACATTAACTCACCTCTAGCAAGGTTCTACATTACGATACAAACTAGGATAAATACAACGAAAAGAACACAGAGATTCGTGCTGTTTTCTGTGTTCTGTCTTGTCTCTTGCTTGTGAGTATGTAATCTGTCCATCATACGCGTATATGAGGACAAATGGAAAGAGTTACGCCAGGTGAATGATACTTGGACCGCAGTTACTCAACATGATGTATTACATTGATACAAGTTACAAGGTCACAACTAACATGCGGAAGAAACTGTTCCAGTAAACACATGTGGAGCTGTTAGTGTTAGCGTCACGGTACCAGACTGTTGTAACGTATGCTACAGGTATAAAGAATGTCTCAAAGGCGACAAGGATATGCATATGGGCAATTAGCCCAATATGAAAGAAGTCGTGTCATCGGAATGATATTTATCTTTCGTGAGATCACGGCAGTAATGAGTCTATACGTTTCTAACGTGTAAAATAGTTGGCAGCAGTAGTCAAGAAAGCACTGCTACCAAAAGATTGGGGGTCTGGCACTCAAGGACGGTCCACTGGTGCAAGAAAAGACAGGCGCACTTAGGTAGGACAGTCGTGACGGATCGAAGGGTGTCTGCATACAATTCGAACTCCATGTGACCCGGTGTCACAGCACGAACTGTTAGAAACTCTTTCCAAGTGCCTTGTGGCATGTTCACCGCTCACTTCTACCCAGTAGCAAATGCGAGACTTCAGTGTTGTTGCGCTAAGAGTATTGGAGGATAAACTGGAAGTTAGTTTTCTTCACGCACGAGAGCCGATTCTGCTTCGGTACCAGTAATGGACATACACGGGTTAGGAGGTCTGATGACAATGCAAACCCTAAGCATTATGTTGTGGGGAAGGATTTCCCCATGATAACAGAACCACATTCGTTGTTATCCCGAACATTTTGACTGCAAACGTTTAAATCACAATGGTGAAGAAACATTTGTGGGGTCATTAATGAACGGCATTGAGAGACTATTTTTCAACATGTTGACGCTTGTCCCCATAACATATCTTCGAGATGTGAATGTGTTATAATAGCCGGCAAGATTATCAGATTTTTCTCCCATCGAGCACATGTAGGACTGGTTTGGACGACAGCTTCGAGCTCTTCCGCAACCAGCAACGACCAATACCAGTCTGACCGTCCAGATGTAGCAGGCATCTCTACGATACACATCTCTCAATCTGGTTGTACTTACAGTGGTTACTGAAGAGAACGATATTTAACTCTGACATAACACTGCGCGCATCCTAGAAGTTATGAGCTTGTAACTCGTACGAATCTCACACACTATGTAAAATAATCTGCTATCTACGTTTCATTCATTCATTCAACTCCTTGGTGGAGTTAGGATTTCATTTTCCCTCACTGTATATTTGCAAGTAACTTTCTTTCTCTTTAATTTCCCAGATTATTATTTTCTATCTAACAAAGCTGTGAAATACATATTTTACTACAAATACACTTATATTTCTTTAATGACAAACGTATATTATAATGTGGAGCGTTTTAACATTTAGCCACTTATTCAGCTTATCACAATGCAGAATAAAAATTAACGAATGTTTATGATCATTCAAGTATATTTATTAAAATGAAGCGTACTTACCACCGACAAACGTGTTCTCCACGCCGTCAATGCGCCATAAAGGTAGGAATAAGGCCTCGATCTTTTTCCTCTACCAATGTAGAAAATACTTGACAGGAATGTTGTCCACACTTCAACCATACTAATAGAACCAATTCTCCAAGGAAGGTTGTTTGTTACGCGAGGATCAAGAAGTACATATACAAATGAAGATTTGATAATTCCCTCCCTCCATTTTCTAAGAGGGTCAGGATTTTGGAACTGACACGACATTTGCTTTTCAAGATGTAAACCCTTATAATACTTGATGGTACTAATATCCTTCAGAGTTCTTTGAAGTTCCTCACAATAAACTGTAACAAATAAAAGAAGTCACTGAACAATACAATAAGAGCCTTAGACATTTTTTAAAATCACTTGTCACTTTCAATATCTAAAAAGGATTAGCAAAGTCTACCTGGACAGGTTGTTAATACGGTTCTCCTATTATTTTACTTGATCCTATCGACTTTCACCAAGTGTTAAAAGACGGGTAAAAACTTAACAAAATATTACAACCCGATCGGTGTGTGGTGACGGGTCACCCAAGTCTCGGATTTTATACTCGCAGAGGCAACAAAACGTTCGGATCCTACTTTTTAAATTGCAAGTCTTTTCGGTAAGACGTCACATTCATACAATGAAAGGCAATGGCAAGCCACCATCAGTTCACTCTGTCCAAGGACCTTCGGTTCATGGACCTACTTTCGGGCAGAACTATCATCATCATCACTAAAACTAGCCAGCGCAAGGTTGAAGAAAAATTCTCAGAACTTTATAACCTGTCGAGAGAGGCTTTCTAAACTACTTTTCCGATATTTTTTTTCTATCTTTGAAATTTTCCGGGTGTCCAGAAAGGAATTCTCCATGTTAAACAACAAATATATTGCGATATGTACGAGAATAATTTGTTTTGTGTTTTGTAACTCTGTGAATTTTTTCCTTGTGTTGCAGATAGAAGGCGATGGATGACGACCAAACGGGAAAAGAAAACTTCGTGCATCACCTGACTGATGGATCAGATCAGTTGTTTAATGGTACTTCAGAAATACCATGAGAGAAACACTCTGCTGGTTTTTTCAATCCGCAAAAAGTTTTCAAATGTTGATGATGCAACTGATGCAAGGTGATGTTCAATGTCTCCATGCCTCAGAGTGACAGATGAAGGAAAAGCATTCGTGAAGAACTTCAATGTTAATCCCAGGAAATCGATTACGATAGCGTTTCAGCAATCGTAGATATCAAGGTGCTACATAAACAAAAGTCCTCTATCCAACGTTTTGGAATGAAGTACCAAATTAGTGAATCATAGCCGTGGACATGTTACGAAGAAGTTAGACTCAAAAACTACCGTGATGTCTTACGCACAAAAAAAAAAAAAGGTTATCTGCAGCTGAATTCGTAATAGCTGCTAATGGAGAGGATTTTAAAAATCGTGTACGGCTAAACAAGTTTTTTGATTTAATAAATTTTCATAACGGAAGTACCTCGTAAGCAATGTCTATTACTTCCCTTAAAGCTGTGAAAGTTTAACGGTATATTGATTCAAACAAGGATCATTAGCCAGATAAATAAGATCGCTACTAAAATAAATATGGAGGATGTCCATAAAACTCCTTCCCACCCCTCTATCTAAATCTTTTTTTAGCCTAAAACATCCTCCTCCAGGTCGCCAAAGGGGGCTAGGCCAAAGAGAACTACAAAAAATTAAATGACAACGAGGTCAAATAATACTGAATGTGAAAGGTTTTGATAAAATAAATATTGTGGAATAACTGTTCACTATGCTGACTCTAGTGAACATGGCGGGGAGTGAAAATTCGAAAATGACCCACCTACTCCTATTCTTTACTCACGCTGTAAGAGTCATAGGCAGCAAAATGTACTTTTAGCAGTGTTATTCTATGCCCAGTTGTTGTTTATAGACTGTACCATCTGCAATCATTTAGCGTCCACACGAGAAATCTGCTATGTTGGTCATATACTTTTGCAAAGAGGGTAGAAAATAAATCTCCGTATGCGGTTTGTATTTGTTGACAAGATTTTTCAGCAAATTATATTCATCGTCAATATTCCGAATAATGTTAAATTAATAATAATAATAATTATTATTATTTATAACAGCTGTTCTTTTTTCCGTCAGCTTAGAAATCTACATAGGCGAGTTTACTCCTAGGCAGGTAATATTTTTGTCCTGGTTAAATTTTTGTAGATGAACACTAAATTTATTTAATTTAGACTTACTTTCAGATATTCAATTTAGTTCCTATAGACTTAATACTTAGCTAAGGCCTATGTCCGTCACTCGGAAGAGAGAGAAAGAAAGCAAGATGGATCGAGAGAAAGAGAAGTGGTTGTCTTTTGTAGAAAAAAACTTTTTGCGGCAAGATTTTCCTTGGAAAAAGAATAGGGAAAAAAGGGGAGAAGGGTCCTCGTTTTGGTTCTATATATCTCTGTATTTGGCTGCGAAACTGAATAAGACTCAAAACAGCAATCAGGGTGGCCTACAGCAGGTCTCAAATCTGCTTATCTCCCCAGTAGAAAAAACATGTTCGCATTTCAAGATTAATTTTAGCTAGTTGAATGAATGAAAACCATCGTCTTACTGTTGATTACGGTATGTCATTGTTGACTCGGGATACACGCTAAGGTGGGTTTGAATCCTGGTGAGTCGCCTATTAGATTTGGGTTAGGTATTTCTGTTTTGCCTCAGTCACGTAAGACGATAGCCACGATTGTGCATACTTTCAGGCTATGTTTTTTTCCTTGTTTTTCCTCAATCGAACCGGGCAAAAGCCGCGATTGTTCATACAGGGAATGGTCGTAACTTGCCCAAATCTCTTCCACTGTTCTATGCTTGTCTAGGAATGTAATCCATCATGGCTTAGGTATAGACCCAAAGCCAATTAGCCTAGCACAGTGACATTTCGTCCTATTTATTATGAACGAGTCAAAGCCACTGAACCCTATCTTCCACTCAACCTTAAAGATACATACAAAATGATTATAATAGCGCACAATAATATAATAATAGTATATGCACAGATAGATAGATATGCATAGCCACATACACGAACAATGAAGCATTTCCAATGTAGTCAGACTATAAAGTAATTAACAGATAAATTCACAGCTAAGTCTACCCACAAATGTCCAGTTAAACATGGAGATACCTAGCAAGCTTGGACATATACTTGAATATATCAGAAGAGTATAAAAGATAAATGAACTTTTGATATTCAATTCATCCACGAAAATAGAAACACAAATAAAAACAATATTATTGACAGTAACAATAATAATACCAATACACACCATACACAAATATCGTAGTCCGCTACCTTAAATTACCATTGTTGCAAATACGGAGAAGCTTCCGAAGTACACCATGTTCGATTGAATGCATGGTAAACAGTTCTCTAACACTTTTACGAACAATGTCACTGAACTCATCTCCCTGATCAAACTTCGAAGACGATTCCATAGTTTACAGGAGGTAAACGTGGAGAATTTAAAAGAAGTTTCAATTATGTTGTGAAATTGAAAGGCTTGGGAGATCTCGCGTCAATTATGTGAAAATCGCATAACTGATGGAAACATGACAAAAGATAGCCTGGTTCCTCGTTTTTGAGCAATTTGTGTATAGACAAGTAAGTTTATGAAACTCCGTTCATAAGCGGAGCCATCCTAATTAGGGCGAGAAATGATCAAAGTATGTTAAGTTACTAAAATGAAACGAACGCAGGCATTTTAGACATGTAACCGTCCGGTTAGTTCTCCGTAAGATCAGAGCATACAACATCACCGTAGTCAAAGTGTGGAAGTACCAACATCAGATAGAGATAGTCTAACCGACATAAGTAAGAAAGTTCTTATGCGGCGTAATTGAATACAGAAATGCAAAATTATTGCTACTTTTATTGTTAGCATAATCTTTTGTACGTATCCCCATTGAGGTCATGAAAAACCTAAAAAAATTTGGTGTAGGAAGGTATTGCTGGCACAACTTCAAGAAGTAATCTGCACCTGGAACTCTACAGGACACAGAGGATCTTTTAATGATCATGATCATTATGATAGATCATGCATTGATGATCACGCACCTGATAGATTATGCATTCGATGAGAACGGAGTAATTGAATGTGATGCGGATATGCTTCCAGTTGGATGGATGTTCTGCATACTATTAGCGGGAGGTACGTGAGTACCTGAACGAGCCAACGTGACCCCAATAAATGACCGGAGCGATCGCCTAATTCTTCTCTCCTATTTATCTCCTAATGACTTGTACGGGGTAGTGATGGCTGAAAAGTTGTTGGAACGGGTTGGCAGAAGACTCAACTATTTTCACTGTAATTAATGTTGTCAAGAAGAGTCATTTAACCAATTCGCTGTATCTACGTTCAAATGACTCATCACAGTAATTTTGCAATGTGAGTTTGCACTTTAACTGAATTTATTCTTCTTGTCATATAAACATCTACAAACATACTCAAAACAATATGGAGGGCTTGTAAAAGTGCACTTTAGCCAGAGTTAACATTACCATTCTAGATAAATAGAACAATGTGTTCGGCAACTATCGGGCAGATCCCAAGTCATAACTCCGAGTTGTGTAGTCGATTGTATGGACGCAGGGGAATGTGAGAAAGTCTCTTAGCCAATTTCCTTGTTGTCTATACCTACTTCGCACGGTATGTGTACAGGAATATGGACAATTAAGATCACAGATAACAATCCAGTTTATAAAATGCAAATCTTCTTTTTTTATTAATTAGTTACGAATTTATCCATTACGCACTCGTAAATATCTTCATACGAATCTATACTGTCAACGCTCATAGCTTAATACAATACTCACGCAAGGAAGTCTCTACGATAAAAACTGAAAAATCATTACTGTGAATTATAAATTATATGACAATATTATTGTTATACTTCCATGTACGGTAATTCTTCAACGAAATAATCTTTGAAAAATGCAAATACGTTATTCAATTTTTCTTTTTTCTATTCTCAAAATTTTCTCTCAAGTTTCTTGTACATACAGTGAAATCTACATTCGTCTCAATAATCACGGAATACATCTGGTTCGATTGTTTCATTTCTTACCCATAATCTCGTTTTTTTAAACATGTTCAGAGACACTGCTCCATTAATTTACCATACGATCTAGACAAATACTTACCTGATTTGGCCACAAACTGACATGACGAATGCCGCTTCCTCTGACATTTTCCCAATTTGCTTAAATGCATTGTTGTAGCTTCAGTTTTAGAACCAAGTTTTAAGTACATTTCAGCCAGTTGATTCTGAAATGCATCGGATTCATAGTTCAAACCTATCGATGATACATTCACTTTGTTGCTACCATCTATAAAGACGAAAAAATAATTTAATGAAAGGAATCAAAATCAATGAACGTTTTGTTCATTTTTTTTTTTAAACAAGTCAGGAAATATGGAAATAAATGATTAAGGGACATCACATAATAGCTGTTCAAATATTGCTGAAGAATATTTGTCAACATCAGCACTAGCAACAGGTAGTTTCAACAAGAGTACAAAAGAAGCTTCTATTTGACTGACTTAGTGCAAGCTTGACTCAGGTCTATATTCGAGTGTCATTTTTATCTACAAACAAAAGCCCTAAAGCATATTTCCGAATAGGTAATAACTAAGCATTTGTACGGAAAGTTCGTGTATATCTTTACTTAAAGCATTGAAAATTAGAAAATGAACATTTCCAGTGAAACGATGAAAGTACCTGTAGCCTGACACACGAAACGTCAACAGCTACATCCAATATATAATACGTTGTACGTGTTCAAACTCTGTACATTAACGTCAGTGAAAATGAATGGCACTTTCATCCATGGCACAATTCTGACATTTTACGGAACACACCTATTTGTTAACTCTCTAAAGCAGGGTTTCTTAGGGTTTGGTAGTCATAGCTCGGCAGAATCGTATTGAAAAAATTCCAAGGTCGCGTTGAAATAATGTTTTCACCAGCAAGTTAGGACATAGTTCTCAATTTTGTAACATGATATTTATATTAAAGTCGAATGTTATTTCATATCATCATAATCTCGTAAGTACTACTTTTCTCTATGTAACAGCTGAGTGTTCTGTGTTAATGGAGCATAGTAGCACTGATGGTTGAGCGTGTGACTATGAATCACAAAGATACAAACATATATGATTTTTTTTTTAATTTTTTCACCTTCTTTAATATATGGCAGTAGGGTTGTTCGGAACTTCGAAGTCAATTCTGACATTCCAGAACTTCCCGTTTCATCCTGAAATGGAACCGTTTGATTATAGGTCGGCGAGCAAAACCACTCATTCATGCACCGAGGACAAAGAAGCGTAAAATTCTTCTCTAGTTTTATGTGTGTATGTGTGAAAAAAAAAAAAGTTTGATGATGAATTCTGCCTAAGCTCAGTATCTCAATTTTCGAGCTGTTCAAAGTAATTTCTTGCTGTCCGCCTTGCACAACATTGCAACACATTTGCTAGTGTTGTGACGTAATAAATATGGTCAAAATGAACTCATCAATTGTGCTAACTCAATTTTGCTAAAAGTTGAGAAACTGCGTTTTAGCTTAGGACGACAAAATTCCTATATTCTGGAATCTAAAAACTAACATTCCGCTTCTGGAATCTAGATTTCACTTTCCTAACATTCCGGAATTCAGAACATATGATGGGTGATGAACATATAGGTTACAACTTTCAACCTGTTGTCTAAGTTTTCAAGCAGTTCATAAACCATTACGATACAGGAAGCAGAGAACGAATATCTTTTTCCTTAAAAATCCATTTGTCTTCCAAAAAAAAGCGGACTGTATAAAGCTACACTGTAATTACAGTTCAAAATTACGAAATTTGTACATTCAAGTATCATCTGTATAAAGTGAGATGGGTATAGAGGTCGTTTGATAAAGTCATATTTACTTAAAACATGAGAAGCGTCCGGCCCCGATTCAAGGTCACCGCCTTGAAAGTTCAGTAACACCGCTCTAGACTAGTGTCTCTAGGCTAAACTGGCAAAAGAAACCGAAACATTAAGAACTATGATAAGTTGAAAACGACGAACAGAGTCCATCATCGCTTGACTGGACAAACATTGATAACCTTCGAGCTGAATGAAGCTGGATTTTGAATATCCGTCCTTTTTCCTTTGTACATATTTTCAGTCTCTGTATGTTCCTGACGTTAAACTTTCATTTTATGCTTTGTATCAATACCCACGAAAGGAATAAAGCTAGTGCCGAAATAACTTAACGTAACGTGCAACTTAAGTAAATACTTTCACTTCATAAATAACATAACTGGTATTACGGCAACCAATGATAATACACTACAAATAAATGATTGATATTTTGCGGAGAGATATCTCATGCGGAAGTTGGAAGAAAGGCTCTGATCAGGCGGAACTTCATTATGGGCTAAAAATAGTAAATATATAGCATACAGAAGGTGTGAAGTAACTTTTCACAGAGTTTTCTTTAATTCACAATGGTTCGTGGTGTCCTCAAATCTTGCTACGTTAATTTAACTAATTTCCCGACGTCATACAATGATGAAATTTTCCACTGTTACTTTCATATATTCCTATATATTTATACATTTTAGTAATTTTTATGAACTTCTTTATCCTAAAATAAATACTACCCTGCAACGCTATTGCGTTTGACTGGTTGCAGAACACTGTAGGCATTGGGTCACAAAACGTTAGCTTGAGAAAAAAATATCCCAAAAGCGAAATAACTCGAAAAAAAATTAATAAAAAACTTTTTAAAGACATACTTTTCTTAAACAATTCGTACTAAAGACCAAAAAATAATTTTGTTTATGCATGACTAAAAAGAAAAGCACGGGGCGCGCCAATTCAAGAATTTATAAAATGACTGTATATGAGAGCGCGGCTTATGCTTTTCTTTTTAGTCATGCATAAACAAAATTACTTTTTGCTGTTTAGTACGAATTGTTTAAGAAAAGTATGTCTTTAAAAAAAATATTTTTTTTAATAATAGAATAAAAATGTTTGCTGAATTACACTAATACTACTGGTAAAACTGAATTGCCATTTTAAAATCGGATATGTGTTCCTTGTACTCAACATGATTTTCAGTTGTCAGAGAGAAAGCTTGGAATGCACGTCGTAAACTGCAATTATTGCTATGCAAATAAGCATTCTGATTCTCGCGAAGGCTAAAATTTACCATAACTATAGTCTAAAGGGTTAAGAGAAACCTACGCAAACCTATTGTTCATATTCTTATTATTCCACTTCACCTACAATCGGAGGAGTTTCTATCTCAATCACTTTACCTCGAATGTGAAATATGTTTGTTTATGACTTTGGCGCGTGGTCAATCAAGAATTCACTTGACATTATAAATGAAATACAAAGTACCAGGAAAAATAGTATATTTTACATTTTGGTGATGACAGAACGACTGACTTCTACCATCAGGCTCTCTAAACTAGTATGTCAGTTCACTATTTAAAGGTATCGGCCATTACGAATCTATCTCTTAAATTGTTAGTATACTAAATTTAACAATTAAAAATATTGTCCTATGCAAAAATCTACAGAAAATTGGAAGTAGTATATTTATTACAAGCATGTATAAATATTAAAAATACGGGCACGAAGCTAGGGGAGGAGAAGCGATAAAAAAATGAAAGGATCAGCGCATAACACGATTTTCAGTTAGTCACACAATTATATTCCGGGATAATAACACTTCCTCCTATGGCGTCAAAAGCAGGTGTTCAGTGATTGAACGGACATGCAAAACCCTTAAGTTGCTCTACCCTTACCTTTGTTCTCGTTACGTGTCATACGTGTAACGTAAATATGAACGCATAGGTGGGGCTGTTGAGTCTATAATTGCGTTAACACACGCTACGCTATGTTCTGCTAGGTTTGTACGATATTACGGGTCTTACGTGGAGAACACAAATATGGAAGGTTGTAAGCTGAAAGGGTTACAGTTTCTCTTCTTGCTAAACACTATGAAAGGTAATAAACAGTATAAAAAATGTATTACATTTGCATATCGTATACTTCTACTCAAGGCAAAAAAGTAAGATAGAACTTCTAATGCCTATTGCTGACTCTAGGGGAATAGATGGGCAAGTTCAATGTCAAATGAAGGGTCAGATTTTAATTTAAGGAAGACATAAAAAAAACGCAGCTCAGGATTTGAAGAGAATATAAAATTCGTTCTGTGACCTTACAACTGCTTCTCTTTAAAAAAAAGTTTTAAAGTTTTACTGATTTTTACGTAATTTTTTCTTTTCTTTTCAATTTGTGTACTCTTCGGTTTTATGAGGATTTCCTGTGTACTGGTATCGAAAGGTAAGTCTGATATGTTGTTAGTAGGGCCCCGATTCTTAGGTTTTAACCTATTTTATTCCTCACTTGCTACCTACGTGCATATTTTCATTTCAGTCATTTCTTAATCAAATGTGCGAGTCCTATAGGTCCTAAAAACGGCTAAAATGAGTTAAGAGCCTAAAAACAGGCTAAATTGAACATTTCAGTAAACAAAGAAAGAAAAGTTAGCATTAATACGTAGAACTCCTACTGTTAACAGCAAAATTATGCGCAAATGCGTATTTGTATTTTTTTATCTTTCTTTAACTCTTTGCTGTTTTCTTGTTTTCGTTAGGCCTGAGCCAAAGTTGCTTAAAGGCTTCAAATAAAATTCAATTCAATTCTTGTTTTCGTTTGACGTGTGAAAGTCCTATACAGTTTATTTATGGTGGTATCCATTCATTTCATTCCTTTTGTATGACCTTTGAGATTATGTAAATCTCATTTCTGCCAGTAAGAGTCTTTTGTGATAGTCTCTAATCTTCTTGAGTTGAGAGATAATGCAATATGCATTAAGTCATTTACATGCTGCACTTTGTAGCATCTTGCCCGAAGTTACTCTCGTTGTAAATTTTGTGACACTTGTTGAGGTTTGGATGAAAATTGAGTTTGCACAGGAGATAATTTATTAAATTCTGCTCGATAGTTACTGTTACGAAAATCGGTCAAGAAGAGAGGTGAGATGAAATTGGTAATGTAATAGATCTAAAGTGATAAAGTTCTAGAAACGAGAAAGTAATGAGGATGTTATCATATAATGTTGGTGAAGTAAGATATTAGATGTTGAGCGATTGTAGTCAACTCATATGTGATCAGGATTCGGATGAGTTTAAGTAGGGATTGAGATAAGATGGGATTTTATTCACTTTGATGAGGATTTATTTTGTCGAATTATAGCTGGATGTTGCTTTTACGAAGGAAATGAGAATAGAATGTAGCCAATTCTGATAGATGGGTTGCTAATTAGAAATTCTATAGATAAGGGTAGAGTACGGTAAATGTTACATAAAGTATTGAGCAGTTGTTTGCGCCCTTGGGAGTGTAAGGGACATTGAAAGATCAGGTAGTTAATGTCTTCTAGTTGTATGGAAAAGCAGTCACAGAATGGGGTGTCAGAAAGTTTGATTTTATATAGATGTGCTTTTGTGGTGACGTGTTGAGATCGTATTCTAGTTAATAAGGTGATAGTTTGTCTATTGGTATATTTATAGATAGTGAACCAAGGTTAGTGGGGGTGAGTGTTAATAAAAATTAAGATGCGTTCTAGTTGGGAGGTTTGTGTTATCCACGTTTTCCAGTAATCTGTTAGTTTTTCCCCGAATTTTGGGCATGATATCGGTCCAGTGAACTTTTATATTAGTTACGTTTGGTAATTGAATGGCAACACAAGCTAATCTATCAACTAAATTATTGGAATTAGAGAATTGAAGCGATATAATGAATGTAATTTCTACTTCTTTTCCTTGTTTCTGTAGTAAACGAAGAGAGTACAATGTGTTGATTACGTATATATGTTCATTTTGAAAATTTTATGATCTAATGAGTTGAGGGCAGAAATGACTGATTGAGAATTGGTGAGAAGAAGGATTTTCTTTTCTTTTAAAATATATTTTGTTGCTACGTATATGCCTTGTATCTCAGCAGTGAATATAAAAACTGGTTCTGGGAGGTGGAGTTGTTGTTTGAAGTTATATTTAGGGTCGTATATTTGCTGTAACTACTCCCTGTTCGGTCTTTGGAGCCGTCCGAAAAGATGAAGTGAAATTCTTCCCAGTTTTTGTAATATTCTTGCATAGACTGAAAGTTAGTTATAGATGTGTGAACTCTAGCTGTTGAGGCAAAAGAAAGAATGAAAGTTGGATTACTTTTGGTACCTATGATGTGAGATATTTCGTCTCTGTAAATAGTAGAATGTTGATGCCACGTATTAGAGTTAGTATTTCTTGGATTCACTATCATCCTTCCCCTGTTACGATGGTTAAGGTAGTATTCTAAAATGTTATGTCTATATGTTCTATGTCGGATTCCGTCGTCTTTTAATATGGATTTTATTGTAAGTAATTCTTTTCTGAATCGAAGAGGATATTCTCCAGATTCGGAATAGACAAAAAGATGTGATGTGTTATTCATTAGTCCGAGGCAGCTTCTACGTAATTTTCTTTGATGTACTTTTAGTTGTTCTATGTATTTGTTGTTGATGTTGTTACATGCAATGTAACTGTATTCTACTTGGGATCGGAAAATCGCTTTATATATTTGAAGCATAGATTGTAGCAGTGAGCCCCATTTAGTTGTAGCGATTGATTTAAATAAGATTATGTAATTTTGTCGGCTTTCTTAAGTTAGATACTTAATTTGGGTGCTCCAATTTACCATATTCCCAGATACTTTGTTTCGTCAGTAATTTCTATGTTAGTGAGGGGGCTGTGTTGTAATTTTAGAGGTGTGTTGTTTTTGGTAAAGATGATAATTTTCGATTTTCGTTTTGTGTTGAATTTTTTAAATTTGACGTTCGAAGTGTAGAAAGTTCATTACTGTATGTGAGAGAGGGTGGTAAATTAATGTGATGTCATCTGCATATACGGGGTATGTTAACTTTTAACTCAATATTGAGAAAATAGCAACTTCGAATATTGGTATCTTTTTAAAAACATTTTTATTTCCTTTATCAAAAACACTGAAACTGCTGAACAAGACTATATTATTCGTAAAAA
>JAGDQP010009265.1:34987-59885 GCA_022664845.1 Lepisma saccharinum
AAACCAAAATTGCGCGTGATTGGCTGTTACAGTATCAGGACCATAAACACTATTCACATTTGCAGCCGCCTGGCTTGCGTTTTCGCCTTTATCGAAGAAAAACTGTAAAATATAGCGTATTTTCTCTTTGCTAGTGTCCATTTTGACGCGCGCTCACACAACAGTGAGTCAACTCATCTCAACTATCTGAACAGTGTTTGTAGTACGCAATCTCATCGTTTGAACGCCATCTCGTTGAACCCGATCGGACTTATACAACGCGAGATACAGATCACTGAAGCCATCTATTGGCAAAATAATGGATTACTTTTTACTACACCAGATATAAATATTTCTCATAATTCTTGTATATGGGTCCAGATTATGCATGATTCGGTAGTGAAACTTACGTTGGCTAAGATTAGATTCAACTTTGATCATTTGTACGTAAATATCTAACTTCGAACAACCTTAACATGTATGTAGAAGGTCCGTATAACTTAACATGAACCTCCACACTTTATAATATTAAATGATGATATTTAGATAATGAAAGTTACTTATGTATACTTAATATCTGAAGCACTACCAAGTAAAATTTCACTATAATTGATATTTTCCACTAACAAGAGACGGTAATAGCATACAGATTTATATATATTCTTTCAAATTGAAAAAAAACTTAAGTATTATTAACACAAAACTTGAATTATTTATCATAGCATTAAAATACACATCACTTTGTATTTACTTGTTTTCTTGTGCTGTTTTCTACTTTATTGGCTCATTCCAATACGTTTATGTTCACAGACATACTTTGTCTTTACTTTTAAAACTCTTTAGTTGCTTTTTACAAAATAACTTTTCATTTCAATATTAACATTAGAAATTATAGATACAATACATTAATCAACAAACAAAAATCAAAAATTATCGATGACTTCTAAGTATAGTAAAACAATGACATTCTTTTTTAATGTCACCATCACCTAGTTCAAGGATCTTGTACATTATTGGTATTTTACAAGTGAAAAAAAAAGATAATTTCTTTAAAATCGAGGAGTTTAACACATTAAAAAAGCTGGATCGGTAGAGGGAATCGAGCTCACGACCTTCACCTTGGAAGGGCCATTCCTCTTACCAACTGTGAACAGGTCCACCTCATAAATTTCTCTAATTTATAAAATTCCCTAAGTATTCCAGGTTTCCAAGGGTGGTACATCCTGAGTAAAGTCGTCAAATGCAAGATGGTGTCTGGTATAAGTGGACCAGAAACAATGTATTGTGGAGATGAAGTGGTTGGTGTCTTTGATATAACGAACAGTTGGAGATGCTGGTCAAGAAAGGTGGAGTTTCTCTCGGTTAGGGAGATAATACTGGAAACAATGTGTCTTCGAGAGTTGCCAGTTTTATGAATTTTGGGGAGAAGACAGAATTTGAGAGTTCTGGGATCGTTGGGACAGATAAATGAGATTGTGGATTGTAACAGTCCCTCATGGAGTTCATAAGTTTTCAGCAAGGCACAGACTTGTACAGGAATAATGGGGTAGTGTCCTTGTCGAGATGACATTTCAGGTAGGATCTGAAAGCTGTTTAAGGGTTTCGAATCGGTAGTCTGAGTAATTCAAGGCTACCGTGGCGTATCTCTTGTCAGCCAAGCGCCAAATAATGGTAAGATACGAACGGTGAGCCAAGATTGCTACACCCAGACCTCGTAATACACGCAATAACGCCACGGACTTCAAATAGGTACGCGGGTTTGAAATCCGCGGCTGACCATTCTGACAGGTTTTCCACGGTTTCCCTAAGTTTCAGCAGGCGTGTGCCGGTATAGTACCTTAAGAAAGACTGACCAATACCTTCCCCCATGCTCTACCCTAGCCTATCCCGACATGAGGCAAAGATGCCAAAAGATCGTAAACAAAGAAGATTGCTCTTTGTTCGGCAGTAGCGACATCATGCTGAGAATCTGTCTGGAGTAGAATGGAATGTGCACCTCGATACGATGATTGGAAGGGGAAGAAATTTGTGGAGGCTGAGATGCGTTTCGCTGTTGGAGGTGATGATCTTGGAGATTTCAGGAAAAACAGATCAGTGGTAGTGCCACCTGAAGCTGTGAGCAAAGGTGAGTAATTCATTATAGATATTGGTTAGTTTGTTTAATATGACGGAAGGAAGAAAAGTTTGGAAATGACTGCGGTTATTTAAGTTTTTTGGGTTTTGTCTTGGTTCAGGATATCTACTGAATGTTAATTTTCAAATTCCAGGGTTTTTTTCCCAGGTTTTCCACGTTTCTTTTTCCTTCTTTTTCCAGGTCATCAATTTAAAACATTTTTCTTCTTGCAAGCGAACAAAAAATGTTTATTTTATCAATTAAAAGAAGCATACACGAAGCACACGCTATTTATTTGTCATTATAAAACACGAAATATATATATATTCAGTAGCTAAAACGCACGTTTTCGGGAGATTTCAAACAAGACAATAAAGTAGAATATTTCCTACCAGAATCCAGTTGAGAAAGCTGTGCAGCAACAAACAGACAAACAAACAGTACAACCTAAATGCATGATTGATATTTTTTAATAAACTTTCAACGAAAAATTAGTTCAGATCTATCAGATTCAAAATTTGGGAAAAATAATTCTACATGTTTAGTTGAAACTATTAGGAAAATTTTAGTGAAATTAACCAACACACTTTAATAATAATAAGAGTTTAAAATGAGGAATTCATGTGGCCGTAAAAGCCAACTTCGAAACATATTTTAATTCACATGGTTACATTTTACTGCGTGTTCTTCTTGATGGGGAATTGCCAATTACTTTATTTACACAAACGCATTTATACCATGTGTTATTAATTTATAAATTTTTCTTCTTGCAAACAAACAAAGTATGTTTGTTTTATCAATTACCCGAGTAAGATACCCGTCAATTAATAAAATCAGTTCAAATTAAATTGAATTTAACCTCAGCTATTTTGACTCACTTTATCTTATGGTTTTTAATGTCGTCCTCTTAAGTAGTTGCTTCAATATGAATTGGCTAGGCTTTCGGAACGGCTCTCGCTCCATCTTCAGGCTGTCGTAAAGATGTAATTTAAGTGTTTGTAGTTTCTTGTGAGATTATATTGTATGTGAAGTTTATTAAATACGTGAGTAAATGGAAATATGTGTATAATTTATTAACCGAAACACTCGAGTCCAACTGTAAAACCTACTATTTTTAAATTACTCCGCTGTCACTATCGCTGGACACCAAGGACTTGTTAAGTCTGAGCGGCTCCGGCCATATTGGAAGAACTGGAGTCAAATATCTGCCATGTGTAGGTAAACATGTATTTAGGCCATATTTAAAATAAATTTCTTTCCGAGTATAAGAATTATGAAGATTAAGAATTAAAAAAAAAAAATATTGTATATACAGGTGAGCACAGATGTGTTAAAATTCGAAGTGGGTTATACTCGAATAAATAAGTGGAAACCTAAGAAAAGTGCACTTAAATTACATCTCAACGACGGTCTAAAAACGGAGCAAGTGCCGTTCCGAACCTATTTAATTCATATTGTTCAAAGTAACATTAAATACATTAAAGACTTTAAGGCGAGTCATAATAGTTGTAATTGAGTTGTCTGTGCTTTTAAGATGGCTTTATATCAATTCAAATACTTGACAAAATATATATTGAGGTTAAGGTAATTTCAAAACTTAGTTTAACATCAGACCCAAAGTACATAAACACATTAGCCTAATTAGAAAATAAAACAAGACATGCATGATTATTAGAGTAAAGAATAATACATAGATATAATAAGAGAAAAACAAAACACCAATCAGAAATAATTATGGCTGATATAAGCTCGGGTACCCTTGAGGTCGTCACACCCGTAGTCACAAGAAGTCTTAAGAGTCTCTGAGAGCTTCTTACAAAAATTAATTACTTTAAGTGCGCCTCATTCTGTGACCATAAATTTACAAATTCGATAAAGTTCCTTCTAAATGTTTACAGAGTGAAATTAAGAAAGTGAAAATTTAAGTTAAAAATAATAACTTAAAAAAAATTCCAGGTTTCTGCTTGAATTCGAGGCTTTTTCCAGGTCTAAAATAAAATTCCACGTTGATTCCAGGTCAGTTGACAACCTGTGGTTGCGAGTTCAGTTGTGATGATGATATTCAGATTTTGCGGAAGTAGAGAGGTTAGGTTGCTCCAATAAGTACGGAGGGGGGCAGATCGGTAAGATTGATCAATATCGGAATCAAAAGATTAAAAATAATGAAAGTAATCACACAAACTAAATAAAAAATAATAAGACTAATGGGGGGGGGGGGGGGAAAAAAACGAAAAAAGGGGGAAAAAAACAAATATCAAAAAGATGAGATTAAGCGTTGCTCTTACCTAGTAATGTCTGCTAAATATCTTGTTACACACAAAGTAATGTCCTCTTCTTCATCAACATACCAATATTCTTCTGCAACATTCAGTAAAGTATGGTACGGTGGCACATTTTTAGATTTTGAGCTACGTCTTGCTAAATATTCAGTTAGTCCAACTTCATCAATTGAATTAGCAATGGTTCTGCAACAGATTACATCAAACTTCTCAAGGTTTACATTTGTACTTTCATTTAACACAGTTTCTGGTGTTCTCCAAACAGGAGGCTCTGTAAGAGGTGTTCCCCAAATGCTGGAGTCTCTTACAGGAGTATTAGCTTGAGCACTACAAAATGTATCATTCAACATTCTTGAAGGAGTGTCATCTTTATCTTTGTACTCTTCGACGATTTTGATTCCAGCATTCTCATCAATTGCATTCGGTTGACGAACAGAAGTTTCCTCCTCGTGAGCCGTAGCTCCATCTGTGTCACTAAGGCTTGGTTCTTCTTCAATAACAGATAACTGTTCTTTCCCTTCTCCCATTATTTCCCCTTCATCAACTGTCTTCTCTAAACTACTTTCTAACTTCTCTCCTTCATCTTTTTCATCAATTATCCTACATTTCTCACCAAAGGTTACTTTCTTCCCTTCACCCGTTGAAGATTCCTGATTTTTTTCAGAAGTTGGAGACATTTTCTCTATCGTGTCACGCCACTTCTTGATACGATCTTTAACAGATAATTTTTCCATGTAATCAGATAGTTCCTCCACGTGATCAATTTGTAACGAAGTTTCGTTTACTTTCAAAGAATCGCCGTTCGAACGTACCTCTTCAGTTGAGTGTCGACTCGCACACTTTACCATCTTCCTTTCGATGGGCGAACTTCTTCTCTGAAACTGTTAAAAGAGAAAGATACTTATTAAACTACCATAAAGTTAAATATATCAGTAAATTTGTAAGCAGATTACTTTAAAAAAGTAAATGTCAATATATAACATATGTGTTCAAATTATTAAACTCACTCCAGAAAATTTCAAAATTTCTCTTTCGCATCTAATTACGAAGGCCTATAGAATCTAATATTACTATCAAACTACTAATATTTTATCCTGCACCTATGTACATTACAACTAGAGTACTTGTATCACTCTTTAACGGCAGATGGCAGCATCGGAGGGGCGTTCTACAGATTATGCTTGAGTTATAGGTATTGTGTCTTTTGATCCAACAAGTTAGCAGTGTAACTCGCTGTTCTTTACAGTAGTATGAGGATACGATATTCATGATATTAAACAATTGTAGTTGATCATTTTCAAGTGATTTCAACGTGTTCGTTTGTATATTTATATTTTTCTGTGAAATTCTGTAATTTTGACATCATGTGAAACGCCAGAGGAATTTTTCCCGCGTAAAGGGGTGAAATTGTGAATGTTTTTTGGGGCAAGGAAGATATACACAAAGACTTATTTCTTGTAGAGTGATTGCATATAAAAATATATACGAAGAATCTGTGTTGCGTTGAGAGAGGAGCAAACAAATCAACAAAACAGGGTTGGAAGGAGTGGGCGTAAACGCGAGCTGTTCTCCAGTAAGCATGAAAAGACTCAAAACTTTGCCTCTGAGGAACTGAAAAAACACTTTTATAAGACAGGTGTAAATATGACTGGTTATGGTGCACACGAATTACCCCTGGGAGTGTTACAGGAACTCTTTGTTTAAGGGACAAAAAGTCACACTTGCCAAGGAAGAAAGGACAAAATACTCCACATAAAGTAAGGAAGTCTCTACATGGTCTGGGTAGTGTGTACAAGGACTAAAACACTGGACCTACAATGAATGGAAGAAAAGATGTTTCACTATATCTTATGAATGTTGACTTGGGGAGATTTTCAAGTTGCAATGTGTATATCATACGATGTCAATCATGTTTGGGGGTTTAATGTCTGTCTTCGGGCCTGGAAGACTTTATATAGTTGAGGGAACAATGCAGTAAGACATACTAAACCTCCTTCAAAATCAACTACTCCCACAGATTGTAGCCTGATTTGGTGAAGATCCATCCATTTACTTTATACAAGATGGAGAAGTCTGCCACCAAGCTAACAGTGTTAAAAAAAAAGCAAGTTGGAAAGCCCCGTGACATGTAATAAAATGAATAAGGAATTAAATAACAGTAAATAGAATTAATTAAAAACATATGCGGATACAATTTTATACAAAAAATAAAATTTATGGAAAATGAATATTGAGTCTAATAATTTAAGCTCATCTGTACTTTTGACTTTTATTTCATTTGTTCATTTAACATTTGACAAATCCATGATAGCAAGGAACATTTTGAACTGTATTGTCGCATCTCTTTGTTTATTTCCTAAATTGGAATTTTCTTTTCATTAACGTCTTTTACATAAAAAAGATGTAAAAAGCATCTTTACTGTACGAGATTTGTGTTTAAAATTAAACTGTAATCACTCGAGAGAGTAACGTGAACAGCTGGCAATAATACACTCGCGTTCCAATTCCGTTGTAAATTTTACCTTGTATCTGTAACTCAATTTAATTTGAACCTTAGAGCTGCCAGCCCATATCCATGTCTAAAAAAAATCTGAAGGAAGGAATCGAGAACCAAGAATTTGGTCTCAACAAATCTCCGAACAAGGTGATGTAAAGAACACGTAACTTTTTTTTTTGTCCTTCGTTTGACACACTTGGTAATATGTTCTAACTCTATTTACATTTCCCAATTACACATATGTATACAAGAAACATTATTTGCGTAATAAATCGTCGCTGTTGTGCTGAAGAAGTCATCAGGTTGAGGACGAAAACTGATTCCGCAGAGGTGACTGTTTTCCGTTGGGAGAACGACTACACTTAGTTGCGTACCTTTAAGTCTGGTTTTCTTGAGCGTGGTTTGAATTCCGTTAACTTCAGCCGCATACATTCGAAGCCATTGAATGTTTATATTGCAGCAAGATAGCTGGGTACTTCTTTAGTACAAATGAATAAAATAAGATACAATTAACAGGGTGTCTACTAAATGTTAATTTTAAAATTCCAGGTTTTCCAGGTCTATTTTGTCTTTATTTCCAGGTCATTAATTTAAAAAAACTCTTCTTGCAAAAGAAAAAAAAAGTTTTGCCAATTAAAGGAAGCATATACCAATAACATACTATTTCCTTAAGTCATTATAGAGCAAGAAAAATATGCACATTGTCGATAGATTTCAAACAAGAAAATAAACTAGAATATTCCCTACCAGAAGGTAGTCGAGAAAATTGTGCAACAACAACCAACCAAATAGTATATACAACCTAAACGTGTAATTTATATTTTTCAATAAAGTTTCAAACGAAATATTAGTTCAGATCCAAAATTTTAGTGGAACTAACCACTACTCTTTAAAAACATGTGCATATAAAACCCAAATTCGAAACACATTTTACTGCATATTCCTTTTGAATGAGGAATGGCCAGTTACTTTATTTATATAAATCCATTTATACAACCTATTATTAATTTATAACATTTTCTTGAACAAACGAAGTATTTTTATTTTATCAATTACCCAATTAGGACAAAGTTGCCTAAACAAGATAAATAAAATCAACCGAATTTAACCTCCAACAAACATGACTCATCTTAAAGCAAGCTTTTAAATATCATCCTCTAGTTGCTTCAATATTCAAAGTAGTAGTAGTTTGAGTAGTGTGGGAATAGTGAAGAATTAGTGACAGCTATAAATAATGTACCACGGCGACTAGGTGAGTCTTTAAACAGATAGTACAGCTTCCTAAAAAAAAGGCAAGTAAATCCCAAGAGGTGTTGCTTAATCCAGTTTTGAACGCTTCGTTCACAACACGAAGACCAGAACTGCCGATATCCAGCAGCTGTCTGCTCCCATCTGAAGACCGCTCTTTCCTGAGGATATCAAGAAGTTTGAGATTGACATAAAAACCGTCCATTTACAATTGGATTACTTTCTTCTCATCCAAGCCTTCTATTCCATCTCGTAGACTACTTACAAAATTAGAAGCCGTCGTTTTATGAAGAAACGGTGATGAATAGAAACGTGACACTACTTGATCTTTGGGGCTGTCCCAAAATCTTACCACCAAGTCCATCTGTTCTTTCTGTAAGACTTTATTCATCGTTTTATCAACCCGATATTAATGAAATCACTCACATTTATCAGCTTCATTAAGTTACTTTTAAAATAAGAGGCAAACCCATACACAATTGTATATGCTATCTTATCCTTTCCTAGTTTCACACTACTTGCTATATCACTATCTTTGAACATTCTTTTAAATAAATTAGCACTGTGTTCTGCATTACGTAAAGACATATGACACATCACAGTTTGAATACACCAAAGTGTTTCACTTTCAGTTACTTCATCTCTCACTTTCCACCATTTCTTTGAGCAGGCATCTCAGAAGCAGTAGATGTCCGTCCTGGTACAGCAGCTGATGAAAACAACACGACGAAGGGAAAGAAGGCTTCCTTACTCCCATTAATGCATAATATATGTTTCTTTTGTTGCACAAGATACAAATTGCATTGCCAATTGTAGGTCCATTCTTCATCCATGGGAAATCGGTTTTCCAAGCCTTGTGAAAATTAATTATTGACAATTTTGGGAATCATCGCCTAAAAAAAAGTGTTTAACTAATTTTAATACTTGTGACCGTATCTCTTGAAGAGGTAACTTTCGTTTAGTCGGTTAACAACTAAAGCATTTTTTTTAGTTATGCATAAAAAATGAAATAAAACTATTTTTAAAAACACGTTTTTCTAAAAATCCTACTAAAAATAAAAAAAAAGTTTCTCTGATGCAACACTAAAACGAAAAGGACGGGGAGCGTTCTCATATGCAACCACTTGATAAATCCTTCATTTGTTGGCATTCCCCATGCTTTTGTATAAAGCATTAACCATTTTCCCAGATTTTCTTGTTTAATCACAAAATTCCTTGCTAATTCCCGCTTTTCCCTGACCAGTTCAAATTCCCGGCTCATTTCCGTATTTTCCCTAGTGGTAGACACCCTGTAAATACTAGACTTAAGAGAAAGGAGTTTATCAGAGGAAAACCGCCACTCTTAGATCTGGAAAATCTAGGGAAACACAGACAGACATTCGAGATAGAACTAAGCAACAGATTCAGCGCCTTGGAAGAGTTAGAGGGTGAAGAAGACATCAGTAGCAGAGATAAAATACTGACTGAGATAATAAGCAAGACAGCCAAAGAAATAGCAGGCATCAAAAATAAAAAAGAGAGGAAATCTCAGGAGAAACTAAACTCTTGATGAAGAAAAGAAGGGAAATGAAAGAAGAGGAAAATTGCATAAAGAGGATTGAGTACATAGAACTAAATAAAACCGTAAGTAAGAAAATAAGAGAGGATGTATGAAGATACAACGAGCATCTTGTTAGAACTACAATCGAGCAAAACAAAAACCTGAAGAAAACCAAACAGCAGCTCATGATAGGAAAAAAGCAAATAATTGCAGTTAAGAGACCAGACGGGACCGTAACACGAAATAAGGTGGAAATTATAAAATTCTTTGACAATTTCTACAGAGAATTGTACTTCGAAGAACTAGGAAATGACGATTGAGCAGAAAATGATGTAGAAGTCCCAGACGTAATGAAAGAAGAAGTACTTCGAGGGATGAAGAATGGTAAATCGCCAGGAGAAGATGGACTCACTGCAGAGATGTTGAAATGGGGAAATATGAAAGAGGAACTTGTTAAATTATTCTCAATGTGCCTAAGGAAGAAAAATATATCGTTAAGTTGGAATAATGCTGTTATAATTTTTTGTACGTGAAAGGGTACAAAGAACGCATCGAAAACTACAGACCAATTAGTCTACTATTAATTCTATATCAAATGTTCATCAAAGTTATTTTGAATCGTATTGAACGAGACTTGGATTTTAACCAGGGAAGGGAATAAGCCAGATTTTGTCGTGGGTTTAGCACAATGGATCACATACAAACATTGAATGAAGTCACGGAAAGGGCTAATGAATATGAACTTCCACTATGTTTGGGATTCATAGATTCGGTCTCCCTGGCAGCAGTACTTAAATCACTTCAATATCAAGGCATCGAAAGTGCATACATCAAGTTACTGCGGAACATTTACTCGACTGATGTCATTAGACTGCATCCAGAAAGTAAAAAATATTGAAGTTGGAAAAGGAGTAAGGCAAGGAGATCCAATTTCTCCATTTTTTCCGTCCTTGACAGTGTTCCAAAATGTAAACTGGGATGAAGCGGGAATAAAAATTAATGGCGAATATCTTCATCACCTGCGATTCGCTGATGATATGGTCCTGTTTGATTCAAGTGCAGAAGAACTACAAACCAGAATGGACGAACTGAGTAATGAGAGTTCGAAAATAGGACTTAAAATGAATTTAAGTAAAACAAAAGCAATGTGCAACCAACATGCTGCAAAGAAGGAAATGAAGATTAACGGAGAGATAATAGGCATAGTTGATGGGTATGTTTACCTAGGGTAGATCAAAACATTGAACGCCAAGTTGACGGATGAAATAAATATAAAATGTAAAATGGGGTGGAGTTCGTTTGAAAGTCTACACTGTATTTTTAAAAACAAACTACCAACGTGTCTGAAGCGTAAAGTTTATAATCAATGTGTCTTACCTGTAATGATGTACGGCTGTGAAACCTGGACATTGAATGCGCAAACAACTCAAAGAGCAATGGGGAGATGCATGCTAGGAATAACTAGGAAGGACAGGAAGCCAAATGAATGGATTCGCACAAACAAAGGTAGAGGATGTAATCAAGGCTGCGAAGAAGGCGAAGTGGAGATGGGCCAGTCCCATAGCTAGACGAACAGATGGAAGGTGGACGACAAATGTACTACATTGGATTGCTACACAAAAGAAACGACGTCCAAATGCAAGATGGGTAGATGAAATCAAGCGTTTCTCAGGAGCTACATGGATGAGGATAGCAGCTGACCAATGTATGTGGGAAGAAAAGGGGGAAGCCTTCATTCAGTAGTGGATAGAAAATGACTGAATATGATGATGATGATGATACCAGGCAAATGGTACCCTGAAACTATGCCCTGGCCGACTACTTTCCCACATCCTCTCTTCTACCCTACCTCGGCCTGAGCCAAAGACACTTAACAGACCATAAATACAATTCAATTTAATGAAAAGAAACAACAGGCTAACGGCACCCCTTAATACACAATAATGTCGACTGCTATCTGCCCTGTCATGCACATTGTCTTGAATCATGCTGTTATAATATAATTTCTATTTTATCTTAGAAACGAAAAATAACATAGTCCTGTTTCCAAATTTAATAAAAATAAGTGATTTAAAATATGCAGACTTAGTAAGTTATTTATGCTTTTGGGAAACTATTTGAATATTTCTTCCACGTATTAAAATACATACTTAACACACAATGTTTAGATATGAAGTGTTAAATAAAAGAAAATAAATATTACGACAGTTTTGAATCTTAACAAACAGTGGCGAAGCGTGACATAAAGAAGTGGGTAGACCGTGTTAAAAAAAAAATACTTTAGGGAAATCAAAAGTAAATGAAAATAATAACTAAGTTTTTCCTGAAATATGGCATAATGTTGAAACAAAAAAAAAATGGCAAATATGTTTCTACGAACTGTGCAACTCTTACCTCAATTAACTTCTGGTAGATAGATTCAAAACATGCACCCACTCCCTGTAGTCAAATAATTACATCGCTGACTGAAAAGCACTGCAGAGGTGGCGTGAGTTAGAGCCTCATCTACGCGCCCAGGCGAATGCCTGGATGGGGTCTCCAAATGAAAAGCTTGAAAGTTCCCAGCTCCGATTTTCATCTCGGCATGACATCAGTTTCTTTCTGTAGTAACGGTCCCTAGTACACGTAAAGAATGAACTCCAACAACATAATAATTTGTGCGAGAATTTTATGTTCTCTACTGCAGGTGTTAAAGTTTATTTTGTAGCAGCAGTCAGTTCAAACAACTTTAGCGTAACAGTTTAAATTTAGTAATCTCTCACTGAATAAAAGCGGCTCGATTTTTATTTTACTTCCTGATTTCAACCAAAAATATCTATGAAAATTACGGAAATCTACCTTATTTGGCTGTATAACGGAGTCTCTTCGAAATATAATTGTCTTGCAGTGATCTAAGTCAACTCAAAAAAGGCTGAAAGTCTATTTTATCAGTGGAAAACGCTTGCGATTTTATAGCTACGGAAGGTGGGAAGGGGCTGGGGATGGCAAAAGTCCTACATCAACAATAGGAAAGGTATAATTTTTACTAGCTAAATTCATGTTAAATATTTGCAAAACATTCAAAGATATAAATTATCCTTGATTTAGCTACAAGATTTCCAAATTAGCTGCACAAAATACAAGAGTCACTCAGCAAGAATCAATCCGCTTTTCGCGTATAAATCACAAGTAGGGAGATTTTGGAAACGAAGTTTTCCATCCTCTACAATTATTTTTTTGAGTAAATAGAATAGATGTTCTCTGTCATTAGATATCGTTTCCGACAACCCAGCATTAAAGAAAATGTCTACAGCCACAAATATCTTATTATTACTTTTAATTTCTATTCAGCTCCCATGATGAACAATACATTTTCGTACAACGTTTTAATTCACTGCCCGCGAACAGCTCATACATGTGCTGTATGAGGAGAGACATGTCTATTTCAAAGCGTGTGACAGCAAGTAAAGCTCTTTAAAAACCTTGAGTATAACCTATACGGTCGTGAGCACGAGTCATGTGCCAAGCTATTGAACACTACTGAAGCAAGACATATTGAGGACTGTCTTCCTGCTCAAATCCCTCAATCACCTCTGTCGTCTGCTGCTATTTTAGGTCGCTCTAGAGTGCGAGGTGAAGGAAAGTAAGCTGCCATTTTGGAGATAACAGAAGCGTTTACAGTAGGGATGGCCAGATCCGGATCTTTTCGGAACCGGATCTCGGATCCCACCGGATCCGGATCCTGAAGATCCGGTTCTGGATCCGTTTTTTTCGGATTCGGATCTGGATCCGCTTTTTCGGATCCGGATCTGGATCCGTTTTTTCGGATCCGGATCTCGATCCGCTTCATTCAGATCTGGATCCGTTTTTTCGGATCTGGGTTTCCTTTGCGGATCTGGATCCGTTTTCCAGTTCGGATCTGCTTTTCTCGGATCGGGATCAGCTATTTTTGGATTCTGATCCGCTTTTAGGATCCAGATCAGTATTTTGTATCCATTCTGGATCCGATTTTTCGTAGTGTGCATAATCTGTGGTCTTTACAGTGTATCAAAGTATCAAGATCAACACCAGAACCCTGTCGTGTAAATTCCTTGTCAATGTAAGACCTAGTGGGGAACGCGAAGCTTTCACGTCCACCTTCCAAGTTCCAACTATGATCTCATATCAAATGCACAGGGTAAAATATGTACTACAAAGTACAAGCACAATTAAAGAAAACAATCACTAAGAAATTGATCTATTTCGGTCGTTGGAAATGGTGCAACGTCGTGATGACAGGTTTGTCTGTGGGAAATGAATTCGTTATGAGAAGAGTGTTTCTATGTTGGAGGATTTGGTTTGGAAGTCTTTGCCTGAACTGAAGTCTGAACGTCGATTATATTTCCGTCTTAGCCTTCTTGTCAGATTTGTTTTGGACAAATCGTTTGGTGTTCTTGTGAGTTTCTTTCTTTGCCAAATTATTATAGTCGTTGGGAATGGATCATTCGTATATGTTTGTGAGATAGGAGCTTCGTATAATCTGTATCACTGGTCGTTTTTTCCAAGGTCTATTAGAGACTTGGACACGGCTCCTATAGATTTAATTAATTCCGTAATTGCAAGAATGAAGACATGATTCATTGAAAGTAGTTGTGTATATATTACTTTTAGTTATAAAACAGTGACGAGTGATTTATTTTCAGACAATTTTGTCTTATAGTAGATTTTAGTTACGTAGGATGGACAATTCATTTTTAGTCACGATAAAATTGACACAGGCTTGAGGTCATGTGCAATTAATATATTAGAATAAAAAAAAAGTGTGACTTCCCTTGAGAACGTATAGATTGTCTAGTCCTACCAACTTTGAAAACTTGTGCAGTGTTGCGAAACTTACAACACTGTGATATGAAATGTTGTTATCGGCAGCACTTTGAAGTGTGATATTGATGACTGCTATGCTGTTGTGAGTTACAGCTTGTGACCAGTGTACTACTGTCTGGCCTATTTCTCAAAAGCGACAAGAGTAGTAATACTAGTGACAAGAAGTTTCTTTGTGGCAGGTTTTACAAGTGTTTGTTTCTCAAAAGTAAAGTGACAAGTTACAACTGACTAGTGACAAGTTGTTCTTTGACAAGTCATTTTTTGTTCTGTTCCGTAGAACCGAAATTCTTGTCACAACAACTGTAAAGTATCGCAGATTTTGACAGGTCTTCGTAGTTTGGTCAAAGACTGACAACTTGCAATAATATAAGAAATTCGAGCAGAATGATGGGTTCTAGTGACTCTTAAAAGTCAGGAAAGTAAAAAGCAATGTCGTCTAAGGCGTACAGTACACAAAGAAAGAATAAATTGTAATATCCACAAGACAATTGAATTTATCTATTGTGCTTTAGGCAACTTTGCGATTGAATCAAACCCAAAGTATAGCTTGTCTTTGACAGCATTTTGAATGAATTAAAACTTATTGGGTTTGAATTGTTTAGCCTAGTTATTTTTTATTCTGTTTGTAAGGCACACCACAATGCACACTAATGCCTGCTTCTAGCTTTATCTTGTGTATGCATTATCACGGCGGCGTGTTACACAGAAGGCTCTTGGTTGAATCCCACCAACCTTCTTGTTTTACAAATTGCTTTCATTTAGGTTTTACATTCATGGTTTAATTCATTGTACATCATTACAATGTAATTTACGGTAAGACCCCGCCAAGCGGCTTAGTTAAAATCAGGTTACTTTTTTTCTTTTCTCCCACACGTTTTGGGACAATCACTGATTCTGACGTTAAACTTTGTAGAGGCAATCGCTGTCCTTTTGATTGGGATCTTCTTGTCTTGTCCTCATCTTGCAGGTAGAAGGAGGGGGTGGATTCAGTTGATTTTGAGAAGGAAGGGGAGGAATCACTCATTTTCGATTTCTGCAGTGTTGCCGCCTCTCACCATCATGGTGTTACTATAGGAGGAGGGGAGCGTTGAGAAATTCCCTGACACCTTTTGTGCTTTCACAGGTACCTGTTTCAGTAATTGTGAAATAGAGTGAGATACTTTTATCCACCAAAATAAATTTTCTGCGTTACTGCCTGTACGACGATCCGGATCTGACTTCGCATTTCTGGGATCCGGATCTGGCTCCTCTTTTTCGGATCCGGATCTGCATCCGCTTTTTTCGGATCCGGGTCTGGATCCGCTTTTTTCGGATCCGGATCTGGATCCGCTTTTTCAGATCCGGATCTGGATCCGCTTTTTTCGGATCCGGATCCGGATATATTTGGATCCGGATCCGGATAATTTTGGATCCGGATCCGGAAACTTTTGGCCATCCCTAGTTTACAGTACTTTTGAATGTGGTAGAATATAAAGTTTTACATTCTTTTTAATTATTATTATTATAACCTGTATGTTACGTAAGGGAATAAATAGTTTATATTTTGGTGATGAAAGTCAAAATCAAATCAAAGCAGTGAATACAAAGGCAATTAAATTTATTTATAAAAAAACTTGGATAGACACTGTCTATCCTGTTTATCCCGAGAATGCACCACTCTGAACAAATTACTACCTAATAAATAATTAGAAATAGGCAAGAGCCATAAATTGCTAACGATATATTAAAAAAAAAAAAAAATACAATGAGAATACACATAAATCAATTCCTTTATGAAGGAACATAAATTCAACGAAATACAGGTAAAAAGAAATAAGGAAATTAATCGCAAGTAGGGAAAAATGACATCGAATGAGATAAGTAGAAAGATATTTGTTTAGCATTTATGATCACTTTTATCCAGTCAATAATACGTAATACTGTCACAGAGATTTAAAATTTTGACTTTATATACTTTCAGATAGTTATTGACAGTACACATAAGTATTATGCGCAAAGATGTTGTGAATCTAAAGAAAGGTTAAAAATTTTTTAAGTTAAAGAACTGCCTCTACTTTAATCATTTACGCTTTTAGTTTTAACAAATTCGTCAATATTCAGTATATAGTACTTCCATAATGTTACTTTACACTAAGTCTAAGTGACGTAAGTAATTTTGATTTACCTTTACATAAAGGTAAAGGAACCCCTGTGCGATGCGCACGCGTCGCGAACGACGTATGGGGGATGTGGAAGCAGGGCTTGCTTTCACATAGTTTACTTAACGCCTTGCTGCGACTGCTTTCATACTACTTTCTTCAGTTGCAAGGCAAAAAAATGTGGATACGAAACATTAAATTTTACATATTTTAATAATAATAATTCACAGCCATATTCAATCCACTACTGGATGAGGCCTCTTCCGGACGGAGGAGTTGGTCTACTGTTTCCACGCTAGCCAGACGTGATGGGAGAGAAGAGTCAAAGCTCTCAACTGTGATCGCCACTGTCTGATTCACAGGAGCTCCCCAATTGCATCACGATGTGAGGTGGGCACCATTCCATACCCTCTAGCTTTGGAAAAAGAAATCCCTTGGTAGGGCTGGGAATCGAATCCGGGACCCTACGATCAGCAGTCAGCGACGATAACCACTAGACCAGTTGGGTGGTCGACATGTTTTAATACTCGGATATATAACAGCGAAAATGTTTACCTTATAACTGCTGTTGGTACCTAATGTCAATTGCCATGGCATTCTTCTTACAGGTGTCTCGCACTGTCTCTCTTCTTCAACTTTATACTCTACTTCATAGTCACCTTCGTGGAGTATAACTTTATCTGTAATAGTGGAAGAAAAAGAAAAATATATGTATAATGCTAGCTTTTGTAAAAGGAACGAAATTTATATTAAAAGAAGTGCTCTTTGCATAAATGTATTTACAGTTCCACATAATTATACAACAGGATTCTCTAGGTAATCAAAACAAGTACACACGAAATGGAAAATACATCTCAGAAATTAGGCTCCATTGTGCTTATAGAACTCTGTGATATAAAGTTAAAACTGTTGTAAGGAATTCAATTCTAGCGGAGTTATTTGACAGCCAGCGAATTATGACGTCATAAGCTGCGCCGGAAAATACCTCTGCTAGAATTGAATTCTGTTAAATACTTTTAACTTCATACCACAGAGCTACATAAGTACCAATAAACCTACTTTCCAAAATTCGTCTTTCCATATTTTTTTTTTAAAAAAAAAAGAAAAAAAAAAAACCTGAAAAGTTCCTGTTGATGTGTTTTAAACTTTCAATAAGCACAAAGTGAAAATATACATTAAACACTTAACTGGAAGCGTATCTCTGCAAATTCTGTTACCTTCTTTTTCAGTTGCTACTTTGTTGTTCCCGCTGATATACGTCAATGTGTTCTGCATTAGACTAGATATTAACACTATTAAAGAAACCAGAAGAGTGCTCTCTTCAGTATATGGTGGGTTTCTTCTGAACTCTTCTAAGGACGGTGGTCGAATTACACAATTACTATGAATCCCGCACAAAATTCTCTTATCTAGTGACAAAGGCACTAGAAAGTCGTAGCAGGTTTGAAACTTGTGCCAGTCATCGAGAAGTAATCCAGGAATTTCCCTAGTACTGCTAGACGAATGCCGGGAACGTGGAAAATAAGTCCTACCTTCACCATTTTTTTCTACCCGAGAGATGGATATGCTATAGAATATAATCTTTCAGGGTGGCGAGATCAGAGCTTTGCATCCTGTCCCTCATTAAAGGAAATTAATTACTAATTATATAAAGTTTCCCTATCTTAAATTGCTAACCTGCATTATTTAACTCTATATATATAAATATGTAATTTGATTATATCCTTGCCTCTGTTTACATGCCTATCCCCTCGCTTAGTTGCGAAAAGAAAGAAACACAAAACTATCCACCACTGATCCATATACGTCTTTTCGAAAAGTTGCACCAGCCTAAGATGACACTTGTAATGTTTGTTAGAGGTCGAATCGACTCGAACTTCTCACAGTCGATTCGTAAGCAATTTAGCATTCTAGGTATAGCATAGTCTTCTAGGTATTTGTAATAAATATTCTAATATAAAAGATTAAAGCGTACTTTGTTTTAACCAGTTTGATTTTTTACTTACAAGCAAGTACATTTGTCCTCAGTACTACGGGTATTACTGGAAATCCGGAATGGAAATCAGAAGTCGAAATTCCGGAAGAATTGAGGAAATTATGAATTCTGGAACTGATTTCGCAGTTTTGAACAGCCCTACTCAGTACTTCCACATGTGTACACGAGGACGACACAGATCCAACATGGACCTTTGAAAATTGTACTCTTCCTCTTTACATTATCGCATCTTAATTTGCGGCCCATGCCATTTTGAAAGCTATGACTAGCATAAGGAACAGAAGGAAACTAGAATAAACAGTATTCCTCCCTGAAAAATCTATATCAAGGAATTGCAACAGTAGAAGATGGATGACCTTACTGATTGAAATGATGAAAATCAGCGTTGCCATATGCACAGAACTAAAAAGTGAATGCGTCCTTGAAATACAATTGTTTAAAAATGTCTCCAATCGTTTTGTCTGCTACATCTTTACCAGAATTTAGTTCAGGTCTTCATTCATATTTATTAAACCTTTCATTTTGTACTTTTCTAAGTATGTTTCTTTCATGGATATATTACATTTTACAGAGATAAAATTATGTAATTTCAAATGAACACTTTAATAAACCAGCTCTTTACTATCATCTTCATGGTAAAAAGATTTCATTTCATCCACCTGATGTATGATTACTTGTATGTAACTAAAGTCATGCTGCACCTGAAGTGGAACGAAAACGTTCTGAATTAGATCATGATATGTAATGATGTTTAAGTGTGTTGCATTTAGCCTGATGGTTAAGTAAGGACCTATATTACTTAACCTTAGCTTTATTTTCGTCTCCAGAATAACATTTCGAATCTATGAAACTTTTTCGGCATTCTGATAGTAATAATATATGCTGACAGAACAATGCATGCTACTTATGAATATATGAACTGGAATTGACATTAAAAAAGAAGAAAAAAAAATATGTTTTTTTTTAAACAAAGCTGTATACTCCTTTTATAAGAGACGAACTTTCATACATTTTGCAAGTCTACTTAAATCAGCCTGTTAATCTTATACTATGGGATTAGGTTGTTTGAAAGTCTGATAAAGTAAAATATTCCATTAAAAATGTCACTACTGCACGGGGGCTACTTAGAAATATTTCTGTTTACGGTTTGTGGACTACAAAGGAAACACACGTAACTAAAAATTTGTTGCCTAAAGACCTTAAAAACTCAATTCAATTCTTCAATTAGATTCCTTAAGTATGTGCTTTGATTGGTATGGATCAGAACAAATCCACAAGGTTAGGAAAAACACCAATGACAAACAGAACTGATCTTAGAGTTATTACCCTTTTCTAAAGAAGAAATCATGTGAGGTAAATATTGAAATTAATACGGAAAAATTACAGTCACCGTAACCAGGACTCGAACTCAGATCTCTCAGTTTCTGCTGTTCGAGAACAGAAAAGGTAATAACATCTATTGTTTCGAACTGCACGTTTGCAGAACGAATTCAATAAATATATCCAAACATAAAGGGTGCCTTGACTTCATAACCAACCACTAGGAGTTTGGTGAGTACAAGGTGTGAAGAGTATTCTATTTACACAGAGAATTGGCCGTGCCGTGGTGGTGTAATGGATAGCATACTCGACCGGAAAGTGGGAGATCCGAGTTCGAGTGCCGGTTACAGCGACTGTTAATTTAGCTGTGTTCATTATAGGAATTGGTCTTGTTTAATTTTTTCAAAATTATCAATGCTATTCACACGATTATAACAAAACAAAACACGTCGGTGATTATTTTGTTCTTTAAATTACTGACGAATTAATTACAGATAATTTTCAAATACAAACCAGCTCATCTGAAAGTTTTATTTACTAAATGTGCAGGTCTCAATTACAAGAAGAAAAAAAAGACGCTTTTTCACTAGATGAAAGCAGCGTAATCGTAGCTCTAAAGAAATCTAATTCATGATAATTAAGTATAAACTTAATTAATCCTGTCTCTACCAAATTCATTCATTATATAAAATTATTATATAACATAAACTAGCGTGTCATAACATCATGGCGCTGTTTCAAGATGTTCTCAGAGGGATACAACACAGTGCAAATAGGACTGTGGTCTGGCAACTTTGGTTTCTTTAAGCACGTAATAGGTCTTTCTGACACTGACAGACAATTCACAGTGAAGCGGAAGATACTGTTTAGCAAAGTGGTGAGAGCGTTGGGAGAGAGGAGAGGGAGCAGTGAATAAAGGCACCGGCATGCAAATGGTTCTGCATATTCGATCTGCTATCACTAGCGTGGAAGGAAGGCCGAGGTCAGGTCGCCCATGAACCTAAAATTGGAAGACGCTTGCTTAACACTATTGAACGCAACCCCAGACAAGTACCTGGCTGTTCAAAGTCTGCGTGGTTTGCCATCTTCATGATCTCAGCCTCACGTCCACACGACCCGGATAGTATCCTAAGATTAGACACCAAAACAAGTACGCAAATGAGTTATCCTGCCGACCATTGCTGGATTATCCACGTAGCATGAGTTTTACATGAGAAGTCTGAGAATCAAGTATTTCTGCGATACACCAACAGCAATACATATTGACTTCAACCATGTTAGGCGCCACAGTCACCGGTCCGGAAAAAGTGATTTGAAAACGGAGCCTCGAGACCTTTCGATTTTCAAATGAGCGAAGTTATACAGCGGAGGCTGAGGCCCATGCAAACAGTCTTGGCTTGTACCTCGCTAAGTGATATAAAATACATGTACGCTCTTCAGCTTTCTGCGTCTAAACCGGCACTAATTTTTGACTTACTGCGGCATGTAAAAAAGATCACAACGAAATCCCGAAAAAGTAAAAAAAAAAAAAAAAAAAAAAAAAAAAAAAAAAAAAAAAAAAAAAAACTTTAAATAAAACGACAACATTCTTAAATAATTTTACTTTAAACAAAAATATGAACTAAAAGACACAAAATGTGTGTTCAGTACTCTGTGTAAGACAATTCTAATTTGTCCATTCTAACATTTTCGTTTAAGATCATTTTACTAGCCAGCACAACGTACGTTTATGCCAAACTGACTTTCGTGGCATTCCGAGACGTTTAAATACAGTAATGCTCTGCTCCACTAATGCTCTTAAGTGTATCCGCAAAATATTACTTCTCTATTGTTATCAACTAAACCAATTTAAATCAGTAATTTACTTACATGAACTGATTTTGAAGAACTGCTTTATTGCCGAGAGAAAAAAAAAAAGTTTAATCTGCCAACATTTCGACTATGCCTTTAGTAATCTACTGAGGTTTTACACAAAAGAAGAGAATATATAGCACAGAGAAGGTCGGCATAGAAATAATAGAACCTATCTATTTACAACATGTTTGAAAACAAAATAAAATAATCATAATTCTAAACGATATGAAATTGCACCAGTGGAAGGTTTTTCTCCGACAATAATAATAATAATATAATAATATATTTTATATTATATTATATTATTATTATATATTGTATTATTATATTTTACGTGCTTATATTATTATTAATATAATAATAATGATCTTAAAGTTGAAATGCAGACAACTTCCGATTTTATTATCCACCAAGCCTCTATAGGTGCAGATGCTATAATATTGAAGAGTGAAAAGTATGTGACTAGAGCGGGGATCGAACCCGGGACCTTTGGGTTATCGTAATCCATTACCATAGCGCATTGGGACGGTAACCCAAAGGTCCCGGATTCGATCCCCGGTCCAGTCATATACATTTCACTCTTTAATATTAATAATAATCTTGGTAGTCAGTTCACGTAAATAAATTATTGATTTATTGATATAGCTCCCACTGGCAATGTCAGTTTTTAAAATAATTAAAATCAGCTTCTATATATAACATATATTTACCTAAAATCATATTGTAGTTAGGACCACATTTATCATCATATGTGGCATTTAAGTTAGAAAACTTCTTCAATTCTTCGACTATATGCCAATGTTTCTCCTCAACAGCATAATCAAGAGCGGTTTTACAATCTTCATCTTTAAGCCAAGGGTCTCCACCATTTACTAAAAGAAGATGAAGTATCTTTCGACGACCCCAAGCAGCTGCAATGTGAACTGGCGTTAAGCCCTCCGTGGACCTGTAATGTGAAATATATATACATAAAACGATAAAATTGAATTAGGAAATAGGTATAGTACATAGCTAATCCAATGCAATTTACACAAATATTTTGGAATATTACTATATATAGGAGATACACTCCATTTTCAAATTAAGCACAACGAAAAGCAGAGCACACGTCAATATAGCTGATAACCGTATCAGGAAATACAAGGTGAGCGGATTATCTATGAAACGTAAGCGAGGCACGCGGGTTTGTGTGTCGTGGAGCCTATGCTCATAGCCAGTCGGCAACAAGGATTCGCGTTGAAAATCGCGGCACTAGTGTTTGTCTACTAAGATCCTCTTTATGTTTTTTTTAAAATTAAAATGTATGTACTCACCCATGTCGCGCGAGGAGATACTGGAATTGCCTCCTTTCATTTTCTACAGAGTTTGAACGCTTTTAACTACAACCTTACCGCTTCTCTTTATCACGAAATGTAGGTTAAGGAGAAGTGAACCTTGCGCCGGAGTTGGTTTTGCTTTTTTTCTTCAAATTTCTGGTAACATTCGAGAGGTAAATAGATTTCTCGACACGTTTACCATAGCATTCAACCACAGAAGAATTACAACAGAGATTACATTTCTTGTTTCTAAAGGGCCTTATTTGCTTCGTTTCCATTTTCCCTTTCTAATGTAACTGTAGAAAATTTTATGATATTGTTACGTATTATGTAATTTACCGTTTCCACTTACATTCATCTCAAAAAGAAAATCCAAAATGCTCGCAACAGACCTTTCGTAGAAAAGAAATGAAGTCCATTTTTACGGAAGCGCAAGATGTTAGCTTCATTAGATTCGATAATTTTGCTCATTACAAAATTATATACCTATTGAATAAATAAATAAATAATAATAATAATAAAAAAAAAAATAGTCGTAGTTTGTTAGAGAATCACTGTAGAACTTCGATTTTTACCGCAAAATTTTGTTACCGGTTGGCCAGTAGCCCAGGCTCCGTGGCCCGTATAACCGCGCTCACGTTTCATAGACAATCCGCTCACCCTGAAGTTAAATGATATTCTAATAATGCCATTATTGCGCTCGGTGGGCTCAAATTGTAAAGTAAAGTATCTCCTTTTGAAATAACTTTTAAATAATATAAATAAATAAATAATGCACTTACTTCTTTATGTAATCTTCGTTTTCTTTAAAAAAAAAAAAAAATTATCCACCAAGTACTTTTCGGTCTCATACCTGAGACTAGCTTCAGCTGTGACAATTTTTTTTTGTTTAAATATGTGTGTGAAAAATATTTTAAAAAGAAGTGTTATGTAGAATACTTTGTTAGTTCTGTGATTTGGCAACACTCGAAAACAGTTGAATACGAAATTTTCAACATGTAAGTTATATTACAACATACATTATAAAAATATTGTACGTAACACTTCCTTGTACAGTATTTTCCATATACGCATATATATTTAAACAAAAAAGCTGTCACACCTGAAGATGTACTCAGGTTTGAGACCGAAAAGTACTTCGTGAATAATAAAGCTTTTCAAACGAGAGAGAGATATGAGAGAGAGAGAGAGATAGAGAGAGAGAGAGAGAAAGAAAGAAAGAAAGAAACAAAACACTAAATTTCTTACTTTCAAATTTTAGCAACTAATTAAGAGGTGGAAACTTCTTATTGAAAAGCGAACAGGATTCCGAAACAGTAAGAGTGCAAACTATAAGAAGAACATGGAATACAGATACAAGAAACATATTTTTAACGTGGACACAAACAAATTATCTGTTTTAAAGTGTTATTACGGATACGATAGAATGCTTATCTAGGAAATTTAGAGACGGTAAATAGTGGACTCCCCACTAAAAGAGATTATGGTACAGAAAATATATTTCACACTGAAATAGGCACGAACCTGGTGGAAGAGAGTCAAATCAAAATGATGAGAATTGACTGGAAGTTTTGCTCTCAGGTCATGAATGAAAGCTTTATGATGATGAGTGGATGTATTCGTTGTTGAAGATGGTATTTGAAACTCAATGGCACGAAAACTGAAATAATCTAGTGCAATTTATGTTCTGTAATTAAAGCAGTTGGTTAGTTACTGGCGGAAAATAACGGTGATGGTTGACTCTCACATATATATATATATATATATATATATATA
>JAGDQP010009266.1:0-50689 GCA_022664845.1 Lepisma saccharinum
TGTTAAACAAGGCCGCAGTTGTATCCTGTGAAATTGAATACAACGCACCATTGATTTCCAATTTAAGTCGTTCAATATAACGAGACAAATGATCACGGTAAACATGTCCCTTCAGCATGTTATGCATGTTGGGGTCCAGAGAGTAGACAAGACACATAAGTCTTAGAAGTGATGTTTCAGAAGTTGAAATGATTCATTTGATGTGTTTAATTAAAGTTTCTGACAGCCTTTCCTGAGCACCTTTTACGTTGACACATCACTGGATTCATTTGGCGTCATTTTGCAACTAGCAAAACTACTGTGTGATTTTTTGGATGAGATTTTTGGTATCGTAACTCAAACAAGTTTCACACTACGTCCAGCACTCCAGCCACTTCAGTATAAGCGGAATTAATGCTTCAGAATAAATACTTACTCACGAATACTCCAGGCCTCAACGAATCGCCTTTCACCACCCCTGTTCTCTATGAGTCAAAGTTACACTTGCACAGCACTGATCTGCTTTCTTAACAGTCTTTCCAACTTTCGTATTACTTTATTCCCGGACATACTGTAAAATTACTAAAAGTAAATAATAACATTCTAAACAAAAGTTAACGTAGATTTTTTTTAGATTTATTATTTAGCAACTAATAGTACTTGCGTTCTAAGTCAAAGCTGAGGTACCTGACTTCAAATCTTAAGTTGGATCCTCTAAACCTGCTTTTATCGAGATTTAAAGATTGTAACAGGGAGAGTTTAATCCAATGAAAGATCCTGTCACTTGTAGCCCTTCTATATTCACCAAGTTTGAAAAGGCAGGATGAACCGAGATTGCCGATATCAAATCTGAAGTGAATGTCTCTTTATAAGCTTTCATTCAGACACATGACATTTTCCGTCATAGGCGATTCAACAGGCATGAAAAAGAAATTCAAAAGCGTTCCTAATTTCTACTTTTAGGGCAAAACAACTAAAACGTGTTTTTTATTAATCCGTATTTACAGTCTCAGGATAATTTCCTTCTGTCAGATTTAGCCCAGTCTTTTCACATTACAAAGTCACTTCGCGCTTTACCGTTACTAATTAAGGAATTAAAAAATCCAGCAAAGGACTTAAGGCAAAATATAACAAAACCATTAAAAGTTATTTACTATAATGGAAAGATGAAATCCTGTAATCGGACGACATATAAGATGCACCTGATTATTAGTTTGACGGATAACTAACATATGAGAAGTTCTTACTGTGTGATATGAAATAGGTAGGCTCTGCTAGGAGAAGTTGGCCTGCAATTGAAAGAGAAATCTACGCTAGGAAAAGTTGTAAACGTGTAGTCTAGCGGGGAACCGCTGCTGGTAGAGTTTACCAACTAGAGGTGTTCGGCAGTCCAAAGGCAATTACAGATTTCGTACTTTCCCAGATTCTAACTTTCCAGAATCCCGAAATTTCGGAATTCAGACTTTCTCAAATTCCGGCTTTTCGAAATTCCGCCATTTCGGAAATTCCGGTGCCATGGTGGCTCAATGTAAGGGATTAATCTCTAGCGATCACTTCGATCCCTGATCGTACCATGTGGGTTTTGTGGTGGACAAACACCGTGTACGTGGGTTTTCTCCGTGTTCTTCTGTTTCCTCCTACTTTATCCATTCCACCAATAATCCAATCGTTATCCATATGGTCTGAGCCAAATGTGTAAAGACTTACAAATTAAATCCAAATTCATAATTTGGAATTCCGACTTTCCGGAATCACGACATTCAGAAATTCAGGCTCTGTAAAATTCTGAAATAGAACTTGAACACAATAATTTAAATTTGTATAATCTTTTTGGCACTTCAGGCTCATGTGTTCATCGTAATAATTTTTACACTGTAGGCAGGGTAGATTTTGCTGCTGGAAAACCACTGCTAGGATTTTGTTCTACCCTACAAGAACCGATTTATCTCGGCGACCATATATATACCTGAAAAGGAAACGAAATCGAAAGCAAACTATTTAGTTGATAAAAACAGGATAAAGTGTCAATATATCAAAGTGACAGACCTATAGTATATGCAAATTCGAGCGAGAGGGCGATTCGTTTTAACTTGATTTTCATATGTGTCAGTCTAGTGGTTTTGGATTTCGGCCCGTCACGATTCACCTTAAGCTGTTAAAATCGACACCCATACCCCAGCCTGGACTCGAACCCGGGACTTTCGAGCCGATTACCTACCACCGCAGACCGCTTCCTCCCAGTCTGTATAGTGTGATTCACATTGAAACATTATTGTTATTGTTATAGTGTGATTCACATTATTGTCATTGTCAGATGGCATTTATGAACTTTTCTTTAAAATATAATGTTCCGTAACATCGAACTATTTTATGAGCATACTTCCAAAGGATGCAACTATTTTGGTCATAAGTACTGAACTAGTGTTTATGCTTTTTCTTGTTTCAGTTTTCTTTCTAGTTTTCTGTAATATATGTTCAAAAAATACAGAGGGTCGGCTGAAAATAGTATCTAGTAGCATGAACTTTCGAAATGTGTCATGGAAGTTCATAAATTACGCTGCAATTTTTTGATATGGAATATAACAAATAAGTATTTGTACTTAAGTATATAATGGATTCTTTCTGCAATATAACGTTTGTGAACATGGCTCTTGACAGTGTTTACATTGTTCTTTACGTATGCTTATTTCTATAATAGATTACACTGAGATTTGAACAATGAACGATACTCAATGTCATAGTGGTATATGAAGTTCTGTTTAATAAAGGTGGATGCACTTTAGATACTCCCCGACCATATTCACTTACTAGTTAAGCACTTACTCACACGTCTTAGCAGCTATTACGCTTTTAAAGAGTATTAGCAATATTTTAACAGTTATTATAAAGTCGGTAAAACTTCCACAATACAAAATATCCATTAATACCTCTCTGAAATAATGGAAAGGACATAAGTAAGTAATAACATTACGAGGGCCATTTATAATGTACTCTGCTGGACGGTAATATATAAAAATCTATACATTGGTAATTCCATTATGGTTAATATTGCTGCTCTTTATATATAGGGCCCAAGCAGGTTAACATACACATGAGATTCATGCACTGAATATATAAAAATATAATCTTTTAAATCATATTTACGTCTTGCATATCAGCATTAGAAAAAGTTTTTTAAAAAAATCGGTCCTATATTCTGTTACGTCTTCATGAGCACTACCATCTAGATTATCTTATTTCCTTATTTAGATTATCTTATTTCCTTCTTTAGATTCCTTGTATAACAACTTCATTTGTATCATTACTAACACTGTATCATACAGACCATCAATATATACATCCTTCGCATTTCACATGAATTTGATTCTGTGAGATAAGCTGACAATGGATGTACCTTCGACCTTTCTTTCGTTACTTTCACCTATTTTCTTGGGCTCATTAACAAATGTTTTGAAAATTGTCCCTTTGAACTCCATCAGTATTCATCTATCTTTAGAATTTAGTCTTTGGAATTGTACCGCAAAACCTCTATCTACAAGCAACATATAATCCATGTTCTTCAACAGTTAAACGGGCAATAGATTCCTAAACCATATATCATCGTGGGTAAGAACAGTTCATCTCGAATTTCTTCTCTCCAGAGAAACGGAAGTTTCAGAAAAAGTCAAGCAGTGTAGCATTCACGACAGGATTCTTCTTTAGGTAGGGTACTATCGATTAGGAATAGCCACAATTTTTCGGAAACCAAAATGACGATGCGAAATATTTTTCAAAAAACGTAAAAAAGATATTTTTTAAAAAAAAAAACGAAAAACTATTTCTTTCGAAAAACGGATTTAGTTTCGAAAAACTAAAAATTTGACGAAAAACGAAAATTTGTCGAAAGACGAAAAATGATTTCTTTTTTGAAACACGAGTAATTGTTCGAAAGACGAAAAACGAAAAAAATCGAAACAAGAAAAATGAAACATTTCGAAGATGAAAATTAAAAGAAAACAATACAGGAAAAACTAGAAATTGTTCGAAAAACGAAAAAGGAAAAGAACTTTTGGCGAAAAAAATCCACGACAATAAAATATTTATTTTAATGCAGTTAATGTAACTCATGGTACTTTGATATAACTAATTTTTCTATGTAGTTATAGATATAAAAAATAGCTCTAGTTCTGTGTAGGTTGATGCTGAATGTCAGCAGATTTTGCTTATTTAACAGTCAGTCGCAGTAGCCGCATTGGGTATTAATTAATGTTACAGTTTTTTTCTTATACATGTGCTGTTTATGAGAAATATGAAAGAAGGATTAAACTTTGGGAAAGTCCCGAAATACGTTCAATATGTACGTACATTAGTTACGGCTTAAGAGAATGGACTATTCTCCGAAATCTGTTTTTCTCAAACTGATTGTGAATTTGGTCTCGTGAAACCTACATCGTTCTCATTTACCGCTGGCCATGGGCAAATCAAACATATTGGAACACTTTACTCGCGACAAGGGCAGTTCAAAGTGCAATTACTGCGACATATTAATCCACAACAGAGGTACAACGACTGGTTTGTGGTATCACTTACGAGCACGCCACATAGGTGTTATCCCAAGTACATCCCGACAGCAAGTATTAAAAGATGATGTTGAAAAAAATCCACATATAGTGCAGCCAAAGAAACAAAGCTAAGAGATAAGATGTTACAGCTTGCAATAGATGTATCATTGAAAGAATGGTTTGTTTGTTTGTTTTTCTAGAACTTATGAAACAATTTCGTAAACTCTAATTTTATTTTTACATTAACTCTTCACGAGCGTAGTGAAGGTCTTCTTATAGAGAAGAATGGCATTTGTGTTGTCTGTCTCTCTCTCTCTCTCGCGAGTCGCGATAACTGCCGAATGCGTGAACCGATTCGAATGAAGCTTCCGCAGATTGTTTATTGGTTCAAGTGAGATGTCATGTTCGTTGGGGAAGAAAGTCCGACCATCGGGAGGGGGTGAAATATTAAAATTGCAAAAGTGTAGAAAAATGAAGAAAACAACAATGAAAAACGAATTTAATGGACTCTTTTCTGTTACAAGAGCTTTATAAATGTGCAAACATATTTCGGAGATTTTGGGCTATTGGTACCGAGGGAGTGGGGGTAAATCAGATGCGGGTGTAGCCAGAAAATGAAAAAGGGGGTTTCAAAAAGTGCATACTGGTGGATCCAAATAAAACTTTGACAGGTTTATTGCAAGGTCTACTGTTCGAAGAAGCTTAAGGTTAATGTAAAGCAACGATCTTCAACAAAAGACGGCAGCACTACCTCCATATACGTCTAATGTATTTTTATCGTTGCATGAAATTTCAATGCTCCTTTCCACAAATTCAAGCCTAGAGAGTTCTAACTTTGAGGGAACAAAGTTCATAACCAATTCAAGAATTCTATAAATGCCGATTTTTTATTTTCGTTTTTCTTCGTTGTTGAAATCGCTTGATTGTTGTTGTCAATATCAAAACGTATAACAATGAAGTTATTTCAACAAAAAACAGAAAAGAAAATTAAAAATAGGTATTTATCGAACTCTTGAATTCGTTATGAACTTTCTTTCCCGAAAGTTAGAATTCTCTAGACTTGAATTTGTAGCAGCAGCACTGAAATTTCGTGCAACGACAAACTACATTAGACATATGCGGAGGTAATGCTGTCAACTTTTGTTGGAGATCGTAGCTTTACATTAACTTTAATACTAGTAATTGATCGAGCGAAGTGAGGCTAGGCATTTGTGTTGAATACGTATGTGTTTCACGATAACTGCCGAACGCGTGAACAAATTCGGATGAAACTTTCTCAGATTGTTTATTGGTTCAAAAATTTTATTTGGTAAACTGTATTTTTATATGAGCCACTCAAGTAACTTTGGACTTCGTCCCGTCACAATTAGCCTTTAGCTGTTAAAATACACACCCATGGCCCTACCGGGACTAGAACTATAGCCTACCGCCGCAGACCGCACGGCCACCCGGCCGGCTATTGGTTCAAATTACGGGTCAAGTTCGTTTGGAAAGAAATTCGGACAAAGGGGAGGGGATGAAACCCCCTAAACGTGCAAATGTAGAAAAAAAAGAAAACTATTATTATATACCAGGTGTGTAAATATGAAACCGGAATTTGTGCATAGACGGCGTTACCTTTCACTGTGGTTACCGTAAAACTGCGTCCTTGGCGTCACTTGTTTGTTTTGACTGCTGCTAATGATTTGCAACTCACAACAAGACAAGTTTCATGTCATAGTGTAGTGTTTAATAACGATGAATATGGTGCAATTTGTACCTACAAACTACGATTTGCGAACAGCATTGATTTGTTGTTACCATTTGAAGAAAACTGCTGCAGAATCGCATCGCATGCTTGTCGAGGCTTACGGTGATCATGCTCTTGATAAGTCACAGGGTTATGAGTGGTTTAAAAAAATAAAAGTGGCGATTTTGACGTGAGAAACGAAGAACGTGGAAGTCCACCGAAAACGTTTGCAGACAGCGAATTGCAAGCTTTGTTGGATGAGGATGACGCTCAAACGCAACAACAGCTAGCTGATTAATTACTGACACGAGAAGACGTTTCCATACGTTTAAAAGCCATGGACAAAATTCAGAAGATGGGAAAATGGGTTCCACATGCATTGACTGAACGACAGAAAAAAAAAACGAAAAACCACTTGCAAAATTCTGCTCGCCAGGTACAAAAGGAAATCATTTCTCCATCGAGTTGTGACTGGTGACGAAAAGTGGATCTATTTCGAGAATCCTAAGCGTAAAAGATGATGCGTAACTCCAGAACCGGCGACATCGACTGCAAGACCAAATCGCTATGGACTGAAGACAATGCTTTGTGTTTGGTGCGATCAGAAGGGAGTGATCTATTATGAACTGCTGAAACCTGGCGAAACCGCTAATACCCAAAGTTACCGACAACAAATGATTCGATTTGCATCACGCTTTGTTTAAAAACGACCAGAATATGACCAAAGACAACATAAAGCGATTGTGCTTCACGATAATGCATCCTCCCACACAGCAAAACCGGTCAAGGAAACGATTGCGAGGTTTGTCTGTGAAATCCTTCCACAAGCGGCTTACTCACCAGACATGGCGCCTTCCGAGTTTCACTTATTTGCATCCATGGGACACGCACTTGCTGAACAGAACTTCACATCTTACGAAAATGGTTGGTTTGCAGCACAAAAGGCACAGTTTCTTTCGGTCTGGCATCCACACATTGCCGAAACAGTGGCAAAATGTATCGCTAGCGATAGCCAATACTTCGAATAAAATAATTCTTAGCATTGTCATCTAATCACTGTGTCTTTAATATACATAAATTCTGGTTTCATATTTACGCACCTGGCAAAAACGAATTTAATGGACTGCTTCTGTTGTAACTTATAAGAGCTTTATAATAGGGATGGGCACAATTTATCGAATTTTTTTTTTCGAAAACGAAAAAGACGATGCGAATTTTGTTTGAAAGTATTATTATTATTTTTTTTTTCGAAAAACGAAGCACGAAATATTTTGCTTCCAGCTTTTTTCGATGCAACTTCCTTTTATAATAAGTTCACGTAATCCGTGTCCATGTACTAGTAGTAGTTATTGATGATTCCTCGTCGATAGAACCTGAAACGTCTAAAAACTGGAAGGAAAAGAAGAGTTTTCGCAGTAGAACCACTCTCAGATGAAGAATACGAGTTGCTATCACCATTTTGAAGGGGCACGTAGTGTTCCAGTGAGTTTCCCTAGGACTTTTCTGGACTGCTGCTGAAGGTAGGAAAAGATACCAATTTTTAAGAGACTGGCCTCCCAGTAGGGAGATCAATCCTCTGTATGCTCTCTCAAAAAAAGGCAAACACCCATGAGTGTATCATCTTTAAGTGGACAGTCATTCGGCGTTGGCCTCTCTTTCAGAGACCTGTTTTCCCAAAACAGAACTCCAAATGTGAGTTCAGTCCCCACGTACAACGACCTCTCGGTAGAAGAGACAACCAAACCCATTTATTTGCCTCTTAAAAGAAAGATGGAATAATTAGGAGAGATCTTTTGAGAAGGAGGAGGACTTTATCAAATTAAATGAACCACCAAATAATAATTGTCGCACATTTTATATTGTGTTTTGTTATTCGATCTAAATTTCACGACCACCTCCGCCGGCTGTCAAAGTACGTACATGAATTTTCTACATGCGTTGTATAAAGACATGACATTACACTCTAAACAAATATTAACTATAATAAAATTATTACTGTCTCCTATCTTTGCTAATAGTCATAGACGTCTTGCTCAAACAATGTTTACGCTATTAGTATAACTATAGAAAATAATTACTGAAATTCACCACATCGAGCGCTATCTCTAATGCTCCACTATAAACACTTGCTCCTGCACCGGTATGATACTGGCTGTAGTATTTTTAAACATTCAGTTGACAAAGGGACAGTAGCGGCGCAAGGGTGGGTGGAGTAACTTTACATGTGTTGAGGTAGGCCTCGTTACACAGTGGGACAAAATCGAATAAAAATACTATAATTAATTACAAACGTCACATTTAAACATAATTCGAAAGCAATCTTATGTTGTAGTTAAATGTCCAATAGATACTAGACTATTACCTTTGTAATATTAAAACGCATAATCATTAGAGCATATGAGCTCAAAGGTGCCCATTTTCCTAACAGCTTTTGTCTGTAGCTGACTTTGAGGCAAATAATTTGCTATGTAAAATACGGTAGGTTTTCTAGTTTGGCCATAGCGGAATCATATATTTACTATAGTTAAGATATCTGTATTAACGTTTTTGCAATATATATATATATATATATATATATATATATATATCGCAAGACTAATGTACAATTTTAGATGATTTTCCCACATTCATCGACAATCGACGCCAAAAAAACAGACAAGTGAGGAGGACAAGCTTTGATTTTTCGTTGATATAAAGCTTAGGATAAATACTCTCAGAGCATCCAACATTTAGCTGCTACTAGCTGCAATCTTCCGCTAAAACTTCACAAATCTGACAAAACGCGTTGCGGGCGTAAATGCAACGTAACAAAAATGTTTTTACCGTTTCCGAGCAGCGACAAACAAATAACAATACAGCGGACGGTAAGTACCTTTTAGGTTTGGAAGTAAGCTCCATCAGGATCCAACACCGTTTGTCAACGTTTCTGCAGCTGCACAATACCCTGATGAAAAACATCAGCGGTCTTCGAGGCAAAGAATTCCGCAGGACTCCCTCATTGGCAAAGGATATCCCATGAAGGTGGTTGTTGAGGGAATTAAACAGGTGGCTGTGTTGCCGCAATATCTGGTGAAAATTATGCATGGTACAGTGTCTCCCAGCCAAGGTGCTGAAGGGTTGTCTGGATCCTCTTTACCACATGTAGCTTGGCATTGTCCTGAAAGAACACCACGCCCTTGCGATTCACCAATGCCAGCTCCTTCTGCTGCAATGCATGATGCAGCTTTTGCAATTGCTGTGAGTAGAGGTCAGCAGTGATGGTCTAACTTGGTGGAAGGAGCACGTAATGCACCACTTGGAGACAAGTCCACCATACAGAGAGCATAAACTTTCGTGGGTGCAGAGGTGGTCTTCAGGTGTGAGGAACAGGGTCATGTGGCGACAAACAGGCTGTCGCTCGTTGTCTGCCGACAATGTGTTAGGTACCCAATTTCTTAACCTGTATGACTTCCCTATCTCATGCAGGTGCAATCTGACTGTTTCAGCGGAAACATTTAACCTTTCTACACGCTCGTCACACGTTAGACCACTGTCCTCTTCGATGGCTAGTTTCAGGACTTCGTCATCCAACACGACTTGTATACAAATAGAATATTAACAGGTGATACATATGAAATTTCTACAACATGGTCTCTGCTTAAAGTGATTCTGTAATGAATATACTGTCTATGTGCCAACATTACATTTCTGAGTTGTTGAAGTGCATAATCGACGTGTTTTCTCGAAGCATGTCTCCGTAGCGTAGTGAATAAAACAAGGGAATATAAATCACAAGTTTATGTAAATGCAACCGCAGAAAAGTGTAAGAATTTTTAGACGAGATAATAGGACGCGTAATAGAATGAAGACAGGATATAATTTAAATCACATTCGTTTTCTAAAACAAGCGAGAAACTAATTATGTTTAATTAAAACATTAAAGTTATGTCAGTGTAAAATGGTGATTTCATAGCGATCAACGTCACGATACCGATCAGTATCGATCTTCGATATACGTAATATCGTTATTGCTTGCTAATCTATATACGTATAAACCAATGATGGAAGTCGCAAATCATACGATATTCATATTGTCCAATATGGATTTACTACTCAGGTGCGTGCTTATGCAATTTATTTTATAGATTAGAAGAAAAAAATGCATAAGGTGTTTCGTTAAGATCACAAACTTTGGTTGTTATAATGTTATGGAAGGTGAGGCCACATTACTTGATAAGGGAAAAACTTTGTCGTGAATGTTAACAAATGTACTATGTACCCGGCGAATCGCGTTTGGAGTCTCGTTAGACGTTACCAATACTGTAAGTTTAAAACTATAATTGACTAGCTATAGAAAATACTTTTCATATCATCAGAAAAATTATTTAACTATTTCTCAGTGACAATACTTGCACATGCTTATGATACACCCAAATGAAGAGATGCAGAAAAGTACTGATGAATAGAACCAGAAAAAATCATAACCATTCAATGTAGTGCAACAATTTTACGAAAGGAGATATTATAGCAGAATTCTTCTTCATGCTTTGAGAGCACTTCAGTTGAATGAAATCCCGGCCGAAGAAATTTTGAATACAAAGGAGACCTTTGCTTATCCTAGGTTTGTCCCGACAGTGTCTAGAAACAGATTCAGGGAGTTATTGTGGAATTATAGATGCGACATTAAATCAACGAGGGAAGGAAATTTAAAAAAAAACTAATAAGTAAGCAGCCATTAGGGCATTTGCTATTTTCGCACTAAAATGTATTAAAGGTTTTTCTCCATATGAATATATAACTGTCGATGAGCAATTCGTATCCTTTCGCGGCAAATGCCCTATCCGTATCTGCATGAAATTTAAATTTGAGAAATGTGGCATCAAAATCTGTCGCGGCTGGTGCGAAAGTCCAGTATGTTGATCTTGCAAGTATATACAAGCAAGGAAGGAAATCCCCTGAGGTTGGACAAGTACCAATAGTAGAGTAAGATCTTGTAAAGCCCTTTGTATAGAACTGGTTGTGGAGATATATAATAGACAACATTTTTTTACAGACAATGAGCTTGCGCTATTTGTGCTAAAAATATTATAGTAGTGTGGATAATGCGGAAATAAAAAAAACATACCTATCTACCTGTTGGAGGTCAAAGACAGGGAAGAATATTCTTACAGTTCCTGTTTCGTGATAAACTCATTACATCGTATGTGAGGAAGCCTGGGAAAAATGTAGTTCTACTTTATAGTAAACATCACGATAAGTCAGTTGGTGATGACAGTGTGCAGAAAGAAACAGAGATCATATACTCCACTATAACAAAACAAAGAACACATTCGAACTTAGAGATAAAACTGTTTTGAGGTATACAAGCAACGGAGGAACAGAAGGTGGACATTTATTTATTTATTTACGTTTTGTTTTACATGGCGAAGTTAAGGCCCTTACGTCCTTTTCTACCACTCAACCATTAATACAGAGAGTATTTAACAGTTTTGGTAAACACTACTTACAGATGGAAAAGATTTATAATACAACAAATTTCATAAATGTAAACAAAATAAAGCAACAAATTAAAATAGAGGAAACAAAACAAATCTTGAAATAAGAATTGAAGCTTTCCTGGCGGCGAATATTATATAGATATTCTCGGGATATCAGTCAGGTGAAGTCCGACGATAGAGCCGACGTTTCAAGAACAGACATTGTTCTCGAACTATTGATTGAACTATTTAAGCTTGTGACATCGTATGGAAAACTTACTTTTTGCCTTGCATCGGTTTACACATGATTTCTAGTAAACAGGAGTGTTTGTTTTCTCTCTTCCATGTCATTCTTCTTTAGCTGCTGTGTTACATTGCGTTCTTTCTACTAACCAGCCTAACGTGCCTCTTCATTAACTTATACTCTCCGTCCATCCTTTGCATGCTGTTACGCTTTAATCATACACCTGATTGTTTTCCAGGCGGCCTTCAATGCAAGACTGCTATGACATCACGGACGCCTGATAGCACTGACCACTCGACCAACGAGGATGTCTTTTTACTACACTGCAGCTGTTGAGATGAGTACTCACCAACATCCGACTGTATACTCCTAGTCTTTCTCATTGCTAATAAATATGCCAAACGCTCGTTGACTGTCTTTAATTATCACCCCTGTCCAATATGCAACAACGCATTATTTTATAAAAATGGTCATACCATTAATTCTCGTTGAGATATTGATGTGCCAGCAATGGATTATTGTTACCTGTTCGCAACTCATACCATTTGTGGTCCTTTCGACCCATCTTTACTTGAAAGAATTTCTGGAAATCCCCTACTTCCTTTGGGGAATCCCTTGCGCCCTGCTTGTAGGATTTTCCAATATGCATTTTTGGATAGCCCGGGTGTGACTTCCTCTAATTTACTCTCAACCGCCTACTCTCCGATTTCTCGTCTTCGCAATAATCCGCTCTGAAATTCATTTTCCCACGCTTTCGACACGCTGTAGCTCCGTAGCGCCTCGTATTTCCCCCCCTGTTGTCTCGACTTTTTTTCTTTATTTTTAGTGAAAAATTAAGTACTATCACCTCCCGAAGTTTGTCGGTCCGTAACCTTAGCACCGTATATATATATATATATATATATATATATATATATATATATGGCCTGGAAACCGGGTCAGGACCGGCAAACCGGGACTCGCACAAAAGGCTTCTGCCACTAACTGAGAGGAGACCCCTTAATTCCTCTTGCTAAGGCTTAAGTTAACCGAGCGGGGTACACGCCTAATGTCTAATCCCTACGTCCACGTCGTGGTGCTTTTTAGTACCCAAGCCACTGCTTGGCGAACGAACATGGATGGGCTGCTAAACAACCCGCATTAGCTGACAGCGTGATGATTCAAATGTCAGCACCCCTCCTTTCTTTACACATGATGGTACAAGTAAGGAAACAGCCTCGGAGACCCATATTTCCTGGGGGACGGAATGCAGCTGTCAACGGCAGCGGTCAGTGCTGCAGGAATTCAGAGGGTCAAAATGCCCCGATTTGGACTGTAGACTGCCAGGACACCGACACGGCAAATAGAACGGACATATACATGGCGACTGTCAGTCACTTGCAGGAGAGGACAAATTAGAAGAATTTGCAGAATAGACTCAAGAGAATTAAGTCTGACATCATATTACTATCAGAAGTGTGGAGGGTGAATGAAGAGCAGTGAAACTACCGTCGGGGCACACGTTCTACTTTAAAGGAACAGAAAATTGAAAACCGACAGTTGTTGGCTTTGTAATCAATAAAGACCTGAAATCATGGATCACAGAAATTGAAGGAATTTCAGATAGAATCGCACGGGTAGTAATAAATATAAACAACAGATACAGTATGGAAATTATACAAATGTGTGCTCCAACAACCTCACATCCGGAGGAGGAAATCGAAGACCTATACAAGGAGATACACAAGATTTTGTATAGTAGTAAATCGCATTACACAATTGTAATGGGAGACTTCAATGCGAAAGTAGGTGCCAAACAGAGCAGTGACACGAAAGTGGAAAACTTTGGATTTGACAAAAGAAACAAGAGAGGAGAGAAGTTAATGGAATTCTCAGAAGCCAACAGTTTCAGCCTCGAGTGATCATATAATGGTGAGATGTAAGCTGAAACTAAATATTAGACTTGAGGGGAAGAAGCTTATCAGAGAACAACCACCACTTTTAGGTCTAGAAAATCTAGGGAAAACAGACACACATTCTAGATAGAACTAAGCAACAGATTTAGCGCCTTGAAAGAGTTAGAGGATGAACAAGACATTAATAGCAGAAACAAAATACTGACCGAGATAATAAGAGAGACAGTCAAGGAAATAGCAGGCACCAGAAAGAGAAGAGAGAGCAAAATCTCAGAACTAAAATCTTGATGAAGAAAAGAAGGGAAGTGAAAGAAGAGGCAAATTACATAAACAGGATTGAATACATAGAACTAAACAAAACCGCAAGGAAGAAAATAAGAGAGGATATACGAAGATATGACGAAAATCTAGTTAGAAATAAAATCGATGAGAACAAGAGCCTGAAGAAAAGCAAACAGCAGCTTATGATAGGGAAAAAGCAATAAATTGCAGTTAGGAGACCAGACGGGACCGTGACAGGAAATATGGAAGAAATTATAAAAACATTTGAAAATTTATACAGAGAATTGTACTATTCCGAAGAAGAGCTAGGAAATGAAGACTCTGAAGGAAATGATGTAGATGTCCCAGACGTAATGAAAAAAGAAGGGGATAAAGTACTTCGAGGGATGAAGAACGGAAAGTCGTCAGGAAAAGATGAACTCACTGCAGAGATGTCTAAGTAGGGAGGTGAAAAAAATAAAATAGTAACTTGCGAAATTATTCTCAATGTGCCTGAGGAAGAGAGAAATACCCAGAAGTTGGAATAATGCTGTTATAAATTTGTTGTACAAGAAATGGAACAAAGAACGCGTCGAAAACTACAGACCACTTAGTTTACTGTCAGTTCTATACAAAATGTTCACCAAAGTTATTTTGAATCGTATTGAACGGGACTTGGATTTTAACCAGGGAAGGGAAGAAGCCGGATTTCGGCGTGGAGTTACTACAAAGGACCACATAGAAACATTGAATGAAGTTATGGAAAGGACTAATGAATATGAACTTCCACTATGTTTGGAATTCTTAGATTTCGAAAAACCTTTCGATTCGATCTACTTGTCAGCAGTATTTAAATCACTTGAACATCAAGGCATCGAAATAGCGTACAGCAAGCTACTGCGAAACATTTATTTGACTGCCACATCTATCATTAGAATACACCAAGAAAGTGAAAATAAAAGTTGGAAAGGGGATAAGGCAAAGAGATAAAATTTTCCCCAAACTGTTTTCTGCGGTTCTGGAGAGAGTGTTCCAAAATTTAAACTTTGATGAAGTTGTAATTAAAATTAATGGCGAATATCTTCATCACCTACGATTCGCTGATGATATAGTCCTGTTTGCCACAAATGCGGAAGAACTACAAACCAGAATGGAAGAACTGAATAATGAGATTTCGAAAATAGGCCTTAAACTGTATTTATGTAAAACAAAGGTCATATACAATCAACATGCATCAAAAATGGAAATAAAGGTTAGCGGAGAACCAATAGGCATAGTTGATGAGTACGTTTACGTAGGCAAGCTCAAAACATCGAATGCCAAGTTGACTGATGAAATAACCAGATGTAAAATGACGTGGAGTTCGTTTGGAACACTGCACTTTATTTTCAAAAGCAAACTACCAATGTGTCTGAAGCGCAAACTATCAATGTGTCTTACCTGTGATGATATACGGCTGTGAAACTTGGACATTGAATGCGCAATCGATTCAACGATTGAGAGTCACACAACGAGCAATAGAGAGATGTATGCTAGGAATAACCATTAGGGATAGGAAGACAAATGAATGGATTCACGCACAAACATAGGTGGAAGATGTAATCAAGACTGCGAAGAAGCTGAAGTGGAGATGGGCCGGTCACATAGTTAGACCAACAGCTGGAAGGTGGACGACAAGTGTACTACATTAGATTCCTAGAGAAAAGAAACGACTGAGACGCTGTACAAATGCAAGTTGGGTAGATGAAATCAAGAGTTTTAAAGGAGCTACATGGATGAGGAGAGCAGCAGACCGAAACACATTTGGAAAGAAAAGGGGGAGGTCTTCATCATCAGTGGATAGAAAACGGATGAATATATATATATATATATATATATATATATATATCCCTTGCTCCTCCTAAACTTGGCTAGACCCCCCTATCATTTTAGGTTATTAACGGACCTGTTCTGTGTGTCTTCTTGCTTTAGACCCAAATGGTTGGTACCAAGTGGATACGCGCTGTTCTCATTTCTGCATAATTAAAATCTTTAAATTTAATTTATTCATTCTGCCATTTTTGCCTCAGACCGAGATGAGTTATAGGATGAGGAAAGTAGCGACCAGTACCTTACTAAAAGCACTGATCCGGCATTCGTCTGGTGAAAATGAGGGAATCTCTTGTCAGCTGACCAATGGCGATTTCGAATTCATACAAAACGTGAAGGAGCCATTGCGTGGGACATGCTTTCGAATACATGAAGACTGCCACAGCAGTGCACCGTGAGATCAGACGATTCACGCATGGTGAGGCCACCGGTATTGGGCACCTTCAACATCGTTGGCTGTGTGTGGTGGATGCTTTGGCAAAAGACGTCGATGGACTCTAGTTGCAACTAATATGTGTCTGTAGGCTTTATGCTTAATTGTACGTGTACTTGTCATGTTTTGTATGCTGTACATGAGATAAAACACGTGCAAAACAAAACAGTTTTTGTATTGTTTTTGTCGTATGCTATATCCTACTGGGGATATGTATAATTCTCCAACTTCCTACATGTAATGCTTACATGTGTCCTCACCTTCCATTTCCTGCACCTCCCACGACTGCTGAATGACCACAACCGGCGACGTCTGAGGGAATAGACAAGCAACCGTGTGCGATCGGACAGCAGAAATCAAGTCAGGACGTCCTAGGAACATTGTCTCAGCCGAAGACCGACCAGTGTGCCGCTACTAAACGCTGCCAATCGGAGGAGGCGACTCATATTACTTCAAGTACCCTGGTATTTTGCCTTAAAGGTCTGACAACGTGTAGCCTGGTCAGATGAGTTACGTTTCCATTTGGTACGTGCAAATGGTGGGGCTCGGGTGTTGCGCAGACCCCATGAGGCAATAGACCCATGTTGTCAAGCAGAAACTGGCGATGGCTCCGTTATTGTGTGGGCCGTGTTTGCCTGGCATGATTTGGATACTCTGGTCCGATTCAAACGGACATTGATCGTTGAGCGCTATATTAATCTGGTTATTGACTATCTTCATTGTTTACAGATTTCGTCTACATTGCCAGAAATGAGATTTTCCAAAATGTTAATGTGTCATGTCACGGGGCCGAATAGCCTGATTGGTTTGGGGAACATTCTGGCAATTTGTAACGTATGATTTGGCCCCCTAGGTCGCCGGACATGAACCATATCTAGCACATGTTTTGTACCATCGAACGGGCTATTTTCACCCACGATTCTCACCTGCAATAAACCTCGAATTGTGGACGGCAATCGAAATTGCACGGCTTGAAATTCCTCCAGGGGACTGCCAGCAACTTGTCGCGTGTCTACCACGTCGAGTTGTTTCTCTTTGGCATGCTCTTGGGGTCCCACATGTTATTACGTAGATATCCCTTGACGTTTTTCACTTCGGTGTAATAATCCTTGATATTTTCCTAATAGACTGGCCTCTCCTGTTATCACAGCTTATTTTTAACTTTGGATTCGCCGACAGGGCTGACATAATCCATTTTGTAGCAGAAGTTCCGCTTCGTCAATACCTGGCTCCATAATCGTATTCATCCATTTCGCATGTAATCAACCATGCAATATATTCCAGCGTCCGGTTTATAGATAATTACGGTATTTAGAAAAGTACTTGTATTCAATCAAATCATAATTCAAAAAATATAGTCTTTAAAACTTTAATTATTCCAAGTTGTCTTTTGGAATCCATACAGTCACAAAACAATAAATTAATACTTATAACAAATATGACCACTGATGTTCTACATATTGCTCTCAAGCGGAATAAGTGATGTTTATTTGAAGTGTGGGGACCTTATCTCCTTGTGTAGGTACATTTCTAATTTTTCTGATACTCTTAGCCTTTCAGCGTAATGTTTTGTACATATTTTGTTGACATGTCCATAAATTCCACCTTCCTTTTCTTGCATCAGACGTCTTCGATTTAGATCTATGAGAGGGACAAATATAATTTTACTTCACTGTTCGTAGCTAAACTGGTTAAGCAAATATTTTATTACTTACATGACTAAGGTTCTACCCAACTCGTACCAATAATTTTTTTATGCCTTGGACTATCAGAAGCAATTACTTCTCTGAGAATGCGTACGGGAAGTGGCTGAATAGCTATAGAGAAAAATTATTATAAAAGTGATTGGAAAGTTGTTCATATTGACGTATGTTAGATGTTTAATTAAAATATAAACGAAGTGCATTTAGAATGTTCAGTGTTATTTAAAACGAATACTAAAATAATTACACTTTATATTAGAGTTATAAGTTTGTAACTAGCATGTAAGGCGCTTAAGAGAATATTTTTCATTAAGATAAAACTGAAATGAAATTTATATTTTTGCTGCATTAACTACTTGTAAGAATATACATTCAACCAGGGGGCAACTTCGTGCAAAACTAGTACATGAAGATTTGATTAGTTTTACAGGACTTTTCGGGAATGTTAAAACTCTGAATTTTGGTGTCAATAGAAAGTTTGAATTTGAATAACTGTTAGTATTTTCTTTATTCATCTTGATAGCACTTTCATAGTAAAATACAGTTTTCAGTATCTCAAGTATCGTTTGGCTCCCTAACGATAAAATTGTAGGATTTATAGATAATTTTGTTTCGCTGGATCATATGAGAGCTGGTCCTTGAAAAGGGTTGGCCATTTTTTCCTCATTTCAGCAGAAACTTTTTGTTTGCGAATTTCGGTTTCCTTTGTGTATTATCATATTTTGTCGAGGTTACTTTGTTTGTACTATAATGCGAAATACTCTTATAACATTAAACCATTGTAGCTCTGAGCAGGAAGATTGGGAGAGATGTGATCTGTCAATGATACCATTTGCTGTTTTACCCAATAGTACCAATATCTGCATCTATAAACATATTGCACTTAAAATAAAATAAGAAACTTTTACTTCCGGAAAAGTATGAATAGCTTGTTATGTCTTTATACTAAAAGAACAAATCATTATTAGGTTGGTTTTGAAACAGCATATTGTTCAACGCACAAGGACCTCCTTCAAGATATGCGTTTTGAATGAATTAAGAAAATCATTGCACCTGTGACATGTGACACCTACAATTTATTAACCAGAAAAAGATCTTGGAAGTGAAGTTTGTGTTCAAGACAATTGTAGTGACTTTAGCACTAACAACCATTGATATAAGAGATATGATTTTGCTACTATGTAATCTATGGGAAGATCGATCTATCTTGACAGGAAAAGCGTTAGAAAGCTACGACAATAAAACTTTCAATTTTTCTTTGAAATACCAGTAGTTAATTGCATATTTAGTATTTGAAGTGATTGAAACATACTTTTTATTAGCGTTGGCCAATATCATTATCGTACATAAATTTACAAAATCAATACAGCAAAAAAGCATTTTGCCTTGACATAACTTTAAAAGATATAAGCATAGCGTTAATCGTAATGTAGCATATAGGTTAAGTTCTTAATGAATTATTATTTCCAATACTATACACTACAGGTATATGTATATGTAAATTATTCTGTTGAATTTAAAAGTAATCTGCTCTTTGGATTATTCATATCTTTATTTCTCATATTTCACCTGCAAAAGGAAAACAACGTACTAATTTGCAATTACCTTCTATTTCATTCTCAATGCATTCTATTTATTCTTAAGTTATTTGGATTTTTTCCTGAATTTTAATATGTAAACTGTATTGTTCGGTTTATTTGGTTCCTTCAAGTTAAGTGTAACATGAAAAACAACATAGAATTGTTATTTCATGGTTGCTCTAATATGCTCCAAATACTCTGTAAGACGTTTTTGTAGTTAAAAAAGCGGAAAGGTTTCCCTCAAAGGTATAACTTGTATTTAACATTAGAAAGCATCCGTATTTTTTTCAAATGCAGCAACGTTTCTCTGAAATTTTCCTTTTACAATGATATTGTAAATTAAAGTTAGTATCTAATGTTTGTTTGTAGATAAGACAAAGAAGAAAACTATGATTAAATAGGTTATATGTAAAGCGTTTTTCATGATTTAAGAATCAAATAAAACTCTTCTCTTAATTTCGAAGAACTGAGTGGTGCCTCGAGCCATAAGTTCATAAGAAAAGGTACGCCTTTATCCGCAGAAATTATGGGAACGTTTATAGGGAATTGAAATTTTTGGTTTCCCCAAAATTTCTGAGCAAATATTATTGCAGTTATTATAAGGTACTACCTGATTTACCACCCGTTGGAACAGAGTCCAGAGTTTTTTCTCCTCCTTACCCAAACCCTGCGGAGTGTTGAATCGAACAACTAAGATGCATTCCCCACTTGGAGGTTGTCCACCCTCAAATAAAAATTATGGTGTGGGTTGGTCATCCCCATTCCTTCATTCCCCACGCCGATTGAGGATACACTTGAACTTAAACGGCATAGAGAGTGTCACTATACATCTCAGCGTACCTTAAATATATGGAACTGTGGATTTTACGCTACCATCCGTAGTTTTACATGTCAACCCTTTCCAACCCCGTTCCTCATCTCTTGTCGATGGGGGCTGAACTTCGAGTTGAACTCCGTCACACATTCTGCAATTAACTGGAAAAGTAGAGTACTTTTAACTCCTATCCTTGATAGTTAAAAGAAAATAAATTTTGCATTATAAACTTTTGCGTTTTCGTTAAAATAATACACATTAGAGTCTAATAAATAGGAAATTATTAATCTAATTCTATCCATTCATAATAGGTGGGAGAACGTCTTCATTGGCCCACTTTCTCCTACTTAATTTGAAAGTGTCAAAAAGAATGGCAAAACATATCCTAAATTTAGATTTATAAATTATATGAAACAGAGTTTATTCCAGAAATATACATAGAAAAATAAGAAGCATGAAATCTTTTTCTTGATCTTGTATCTGAATTAAGAAATTATTTCCATAAATATAAGTTTGTTTAACATAATATTGTTGGTTGAAAATAAAATATTTTGAAGTTTGAATTATTTTTGTAAAGGCCTAGGGATGTATTAAATCCACGCCTTAGTAAATAATTTCATGCCTAGGGATGAATTTTCTAGTGAAATAAACTATTACTATATATTTTACAATAAACTAATATTTACCAGAAATTACTAATTGGACTAAATAGACTAAAGCTCGTGTTGTTAAATTGCAGACATACTAGCACTGACAAATGCTGCACAAAACCTTGTTAAAATCAGTTTCCTTTGAAATAACAAACATCTGGAAATGCTTCTATTTATATAATATATTACTTCCGAATTTCACACACTTTTTCCACATTTGCTAAAAGAAGCATAAACTAACAAATAAACAATTCATATGTACAACTATGAAGACATTTTTTTTTCTTAATTGTTCAGCTCAATTGAGAGTATGATCAAAATAGCTCCAAATTAGTCACGGCCAGATTGTCCGATTGTTGGTCAGTAAGAAGGAAAATATTGAAAAATAATATCTCAGTCTGTAACCAGAATCAAAATGAGTTTTAGCGCACCTTCTGCGAAAAGCTAATATTCATGCTGGTAGATGTTCATTCTTCCTCCAAATGATAATCCATTTTTTGCAATTTTTTTGTCATCTTCGGAGGATTTAGTGTTTTACATATTAAATTTCTCCGTGCTACACGCGTTGCTGATAGGTTTTTGAAGACAAATTATATTAATGTTTGCAATTGTGTAAGTATTTCTTTTGTGAATGAACTGTTTAAAATGGAATAATGTCTTACGTTGAGCTTAGAAGTCCTAAATTGAAGCAAAATGTCTAAATTGTGCAAGTATTGCGTAAGTTATCAAGCACAATTTCACATAACATTAACAACAATCTTTCTAGTCCTTTTGGTTTCTTTAGCGTTTCAAATATCCGCGAAATTCTACTGCCAGTACTCATAGATACGGGTTGATTACTCAAGTTTACATGGAATGGAAGAAAACCATTTCCTAATCAGGAAATTGATATCTCAAACCATAGCCTAAGGCTCAATACCAGATTTTCCAACTTTGCAAAGCCACCCACAAATCTAATCAGTGACAAGGCAATTTTATTATTTGGCTGATAGTAAAAACTAACGGTAACTTAAGGTAAAACGCAATGCAGTTTAAATGGGTTCGCTGCCATGAGAAATTAGTTCGATACTGGAAATTTGTAATCAGGTTTAATGTGTATCGTTTCGTTCGCATCAAGGAGTGAGCCGAAGTTTTCTAGAGGCCTTAAATAGAATTAATTTAAATTAGATCTTTACTCAGTTGCTGCGAGTTAGTTAAGATGCAACTAAATAAAGTTAGACCTTAACTTAGACGACAAAATACTTAGAAGGAACGCAACTTTTTGCCTCAAGCTGCTGCGAATTACAACACTGTATTGGCTGTTTACGGCTCTTGGGCTCGCTTTCTCGTTCTTTCTATGATCTCTTCCGGATGAGTACAAAATAAAAAAATATTTTCCTGATAGGAGAATTCACAAGTGTAAAGAAATAATCCAAAGTTCTTTTATTACAAGGAATCAGAGCAAATTTTACATTTGTTTTGGCCAACGTAGTGCTGCAATCTTGAACGGATTGAAAGTATCTTTAGCACTAACAGAGAAGGATGGGTTCTCCCCAGGAACATCTGAATGTTCTAGCTGAATTTATTATTATACAACACAGTTAGCAAGAAAATTATGCCAAATATAACTGTAGGTTTCCAATGTGATTTCAGAAATAATGAGGTTGCTTTCTGAACAGAAAGCTACCTTTGCTTACTCTTGCGAGGACTATTATTTCCTTTCTCGCTCATATTAATATTTTAAAAACTCTCAAATATATTCAGCAGATATATTTGAGATAATGTAAAGCTCAATTCTGAGTAGAATTTCGTCTACTCCAAATCCAAACGCCTTTAGATATAATAAACGTAAATTTTGATTTCTTAAACACTTTTCCATTGCGGCCATGAACTCGCTTTTCGCGAAATTTAAAATACCTACATAATTGTCTAACTATAGAGAATTCAATAAAGTTTTAATATTTTTCTTGTATGGAATGGGTCTACTGGACACGAAAATTCGACACCTATACTTATAACAAAGGTTTTTGCTCTACAATCCCCATGTTGTTAATGGAACTAGTTAATTTACTATGCCAATATATGGCAGATTTAACCAGTTTAAAAATTACAACTGACTTAATAATACCAATGATTGGAGATCACTATCAAACTCCAGTAATATTCATTACACCTAAAAATGACACTTCTTCTCTATGTAGATTTTAATTTTTCGTAATTTTAATAAATAGATTTGTTAATTTTCACCCTCATTTACACATTATGCCATATGCGTCTCCCAACTGAAAAGAAAACATTATAACAAATATAATACTTATCTTCGGACCATCGTCTTCATTCTTCCTAATTTATATTTAAACATAAAAGTCTAATTTCCTAGGTTTCAATTTGATTTTAGGAATTAATTTTGGCTATACCTATTGTTGGTTTATTTCACCTGAAGAATAAATGTATGTTTAGTATAAATTTATTAATGTTCCACGGTCACACTTCCAAGTATGTCATACAAAATATATATTGGGATGTGACACACTCCACACCATATGTAATAACCCCTCACTCCAATTATTATGAAATTTTATAATAATTTGGTCTCTTTTAAGATATTGCCTACAATAATGGTCAAGAATATTATTGTCAACACATCTTAAAGTTAAAAAATATATTCACTTTATGCTTTAACATATACATTTTAGTTCATTACTTAAAAGCTAATAAGAATAACATTAAACAATAAACAATTCAAAAATTTTGGGAAATAATCTAAGTAATGGTTTTATTATAGACAAAACCAAAGCGTCCCCGTAAAAAATTAAATTATCATCTAACATATCCAGAAGAAAGAGTCAGTCATAGGGTCAAACGAGATTACTAAGCGAATGACGGATCCTGTCAATTTTAAAGTGATATTAAGATTTTCCCACTGTTGTCCAAGGCTAATCTAGCGATGTAAGACATATCTCTGTCAAACTTGTAGTTAATGAGATATAGTAGGAGCACAAATTGATAATACTAAGCGATTCAAAGAACAAGCTGGTTTTAGAGAAGGGATCTGCCAGTGTTAGGGTCAAACTGATAATGTTCCCCTCCGTTTCAGACAATGGCAAAACCAGAGCTGTATTGTTCGTCTCTGTGTAACTTGCAGTTATTGAGATCTAGAGGGACAAAGAAAAGTACAGGTGGAGAATACTAAGTGATTGAAATGAACCTATAAGTTTTATAGTCAAACTGATTATTTTCCCCACCGTTTAAGACCATTACGAATTCAACGGTTTATGGCTAAACTCGTTCGGAGTTCTAGTTGCTGAGATCTAGAGGGACGGAGAGATAGACAGGACGGGCACTATATCTTCCCTTATTCACTGACGTTCATACGGATGCGCTAATTAAAAGCAGTTCTTAGATGCTGAAATAATATATTTTCTGTGAAAATGCATAGAAATGAAAAACAGTGGTTTCCAGTATTACACCATGAACAAAATTTAAGTATTACTATAGTAATACTTTCGCTTAATAAAATATTTTATATCGCTAGAACATTAATTTTAGTTTCTTAATACTTAATTATGCCAATAAGATGTACTACGCCAGGCTGAAGTACCATATTTTACACGAGAAATATGTAATGGAGAAAAGGAGTTGCATGTAGTATTTTCAATTTAATCAAGAAACCTGAAGACGCCACCATCTCTTAAATCCAGGATGATGAAGAATTAGATCAAATGGTTTTCGAGGAAAAGAATGAAACATATCATCGAGCCTTTGAGTGACGATGTGACTAACGTTTGCAACTTATTTAATTCCGTCAAAAAGGAACTGAAGCTAGAAACAGAGGATGGTCACTGAAGATAATCACGCACCACTTTAAGAGATTAACGGGTAGGAACTATCTATTGCAGTATCAGATTTACTATGATCAACAAAGGTCAAAACTGACAAAATGAGGATCATATCGTAATATGTGTGACCTAAGTTTCAAAAACCAAACAAATAATCTTATAACTGTCCGTGATATTGATATCAGGCGATCGATGGCCATGTGCAAAGGCTAGTTTGGATTCAATGATTTCAAAGCTGGACCAACCTGGCTTTCAAATTTCAAGACAGCTCACAACATTGTTACTCGCAAGGTGACGCGCTTTGTGACGTACAATTATGTTCAGTCAGGAGAAAAGATTAAGAATCTTCGATAGCATTTGCTATTGAATTCATCTGAAAGGTCGTTCCAAAGTATTATTGAACATAATATATAAATACCGATCAATCTGGACTGAAATTATGAGATTCACAGGGATGGCACACTATCTAACGTGGGTGAAAGAGACACAATTGTTGGAGTAACATTACCGTCTGGAATAGCGCATTCGTTTACAATTCAGCCTATTTTTTTCCAAGGAAAGAAAATACATTTACCTCTTATTATCCCCTTAGTGAACCAAGTTCGGGTGCCTTTGGTTCCATTTGCAACATAAATTGATTCGGTCTCGAAACGTATATGTAAGGTGTTGGAAATTTGATAAAGTAGACAACACAATTTTAGAACAATGGCAGGATAATTGTCTCTCTCTCAAAGTTGGAACGTAATGTTGTCTAGCCTTTGATTCATTTTCTCTCCACATGTAACGTCTATTTTCCAGTCCGGATAAACATGTGAAAATAGCAACAATTCCGCCTGTGCAACGTCGCTGGGCTAACTTTTAGTTGCATACTTTTTTTCGTCAATGGAAAAGGTTTGACAAACGAGTTTTTTACGTTTGCACGTTAAATTTCGCATAGATCTCCAGAGCCGTAATGCGAGTATCAATTTTCACGCATTTGTCTCTAATCAGTTCAGTGCTCCAGTATTCAGAAAGATGATTAAGGACGACTGGAAAACAGTAGTATTCCCCGTTAATTATGATTTTTGTTCCGTTTAACAATGTTCTCTGTCAAATTGAGGATTCGAATTGCTCATCTCTGAACTGCACAAATGCATCATTCGTCCATTGTACTTTGTTCTACGCATATTTTTGCATACAGGATTAGTTAATAGAGTCTCATATGCATGTATAATTACCGCTGTGCGCAACTAAAACTAGGACTACACACTCACACTAGCCTCTGCAGAACTTTCTTATTTGTTCAATAAAGTGCCTGACATTTAATATGCAATAACTTCGAAACTACTTATGATACAGTGAAACTAACTACACCAGTGAATTTCGGCGAAGATTTTGCATGAACCTGATGTAGCACTTTCAGCTATTCTAATTTGGAATAGTAACTTAAATCCTATATAGCGGACCCGAGATGGCGAACGGTGTGTGTAACACTTGTCCGAGAAGCAGTCCTCGATCAAATTTGTTTTCCATATATGCATATTCATGTCCAGTTCTATCTAAAGAAAATAAAATATTTTTTTGTGTCCGAGCACAATAAAAGCTTATGATAACATTACAGATATATGAAGATTCACAAATATGCAAGTTACAGGTATGGGTGTAATTAGTACAATACACATTGGCCCACGGTGAATTTCGTTTTAATCAGTTTAAACAATTTCCAGTTATATACTTGGCGAACATACCTTTGAGCTACAACGCCCCTTCTATTTACCAAGACCATGGTACTAACTCTGTATGTACATGTGCGTATGTAAAGCTACCGATTAATTTCGAGAAGTCAATCTTTCATTAGTGGTAGGCGCACAAGTGATTAACTCTCGGTTGGATACGTAAGTAAAAAAACGTCAATTTTTACAATAACTAAATTGAACGTGTTACTCTCTAGAAAGAAGAAAGAAGGGCGTACTATTTTGATCTTACAGAATAATGCTAATTCCACTGACACAATAGTTCTTGAAAGCAACGATAAAGTAACTATGACGACGAGCATTTCCTTACTCCCGTCATGTGTTTCTCTCTTCAAGAATCGAATCTATATGCGATCACTTTCAATTTTGCATGTTCAAGTTAAATTATATGTTCAAATAGTTGATAGCAGGTTTGTAGGATTAGAGGAAGCGTTTTTATTGTCGTGTATAAAGTATGATTTTATTGGTCTCAAGTTTTAATACAACTAAATAGTACTGCATGATTCGAAAAAACAAAACGCTTACAGATGATAAAAAAAAACTTAAGAAAACAAAAAATGATAAAACATGACTTGAAAAATTATCACTGACTATACTATAACAGCCTAAATAATCTTAGACCAAACATTTTGAAAGCAAAATTAACTTCGTGTATCCTAAAAATCTTAGGTTTGATGATCTGTATGAGATTAATATCAAGGTTTTGGTAATCCCATAATTTGAGTTTCAAAAATCAGATTAATTTACGCTTTTTTGTATATTAAGGACACATAACACTAGAACAATAATAATTTAGTAATATACATATTTTGCGGGTCATGTAGTAATATGCAATTGACTTTTCTTAGTAGCAAATTGTCGCGCAAATTACTTACATGTTTTCCTTAAAAGAGCAAAAATAATTTAAAGTATAATAAAAGACATACTGATTCATATAACTCGTACATGGATATTTTTAACCGTCATTGTGTCAGCTAATTGCTACATATTGGTAAAAAGCTTACTTCTTGCAGCTCAGAAACCTAAGCTGAACTCTCGTCTACATTATTGAAGACTAGCCATTAGACTTCAGGTTAATTCTTAGTATAAATTGGCTAAGTACTAATTAACTTAACTAATCCTTAAAATTAAAATATACATTTTGGTTTAGGGTTACCAAAGTTGAATTTCAGGAAAATATTCAAACAGGATATTCTTAATATTGTAATTTAAAGAAATTGTTGGAACTCTTTATAACGTTAACGTTTTTTAAGTAATGTTAAGTACGTGGGTAGTATTGGTGTTTTGCTAAGTTCACTTCTACTGACATCATTGTAGAAGCCTTTAGGTAATGTGGCAAAATATATACAAAAAAATATATTTACTCAGGTTGTCACATTAAGTTTTAATCTCTTATATGCGCTTTTTAATCGTATGTTATAAGAATATACAAAATTTTGGTACAGCCGGTTGAGTTGTTCCACATGAGAATATTATGCTACACTGAATACATTAATCTAATTCAAGTTTTGCAATACTTAATACACCGAGACTAACAACAAACAAATGAAACAAAAAAAATATAAACAGCTGCATGTTATCACTATATGTACATATTTCAGTAGAATGTTCCTCTCAGACAAATCAGAACACTGAAATATATTCTAGTCGCCGGCTACGTTACGGTGTCAGTTCAATTCGGCGTCAAGTGAGGAAATAATTAACGTATCTAACGGGGTGAAAAATTGAAAATGTTGGAAATTATTACTATTTTGTTACTTAAGTCTAACAAGGAGAGGATCTCAACCATCAACCAAGAAAGCTGGATTTAGATGAAACCAAGCGAAATAAGTATTTTAACTTCACTGAGACCAAAGATGATAGTGATCGATTCGCTTTGCCTCGTTGTCGAATCCCGACAATTTAATTTTCACTCAGAACTCTTTTATAGAAAATATTTAACTTTAATTTGAATATATGTGAACGAAGTAAGGTGAATAAAACGAAACCCTCACAACGTAACACTAACCAAAGGCAATAGAGAAAACCTAAACAGTTGTTAAATCAGCATACAAAATAAAAATGTTAAATAAGGCATTTCATTTTTAATGGGGTTATATTCATTTTGGTTCCTCAGTGAGCATATTTGTGATTTCGGGTTCATTTCTCAAACGCCTTTTAATATATACAAAAGTTTCTTTGAAAACGGTGTGTTAAGGTTTATAACAAACTTTATTGAAAGGAAACTATTGCATATATCGATAGGTGTTTGTGAAATGAACCAGAAAACACAAATATGCTCACTTAGATACAAAAATGTGTTTAACCGCTTTTCAAAGTAAACTCCTCAAATAGCAACATATGATTGCTAAACCACATTCAAAAACTACTTATAAAATACCGGCATAATCAAACACTGCAATTTGAGGCTATAATGCCACTTAAAATGTTTAACTTTAATACTGGCTTGCCAAAGCTGGTTAATAGTTGGCAATGCTGATTACGGATTTCAATACTGGCTTTGGTGAGTATTACGTTTTTTAAGTTTAGTTTTGATCAGTTTGTTTCGAAGACATTATAATTAAATTAAAATATTTCCAATATAATCACTTTTAGTAGAAATCGAAATTCCGATAACACTAAATGTACAACAAGGCAACAGCAAATAGAAAAAAATATAATCTTCAAGCTCAGTGACGTTGGGGTCCTCTACTTGCATCTGATTTTCTTGATTTTATTCCTTCAAACTATGAATTTATAATTCAATAATCTGTGGATCCTTTTTAAATTGTTCATAACTGAAGATGGTGATGTGAGATCACCGACAGTGTCATTGTTTACATTTCTATTAAGGTGAGTATTCAGCTTTTATCTTGTTGATTTGATACATAATCACAACCCACTTTAACTTGGAAGTTTATTTCACCATTTCTAAAGCAAACTAACCTAATTTTACTTGAAATCAGTAATGAGTATAGTGGACCAGTTATCAACACCCTTCATATCGTTTCAGAAAATAATTGAAGCATTCCACCGAACAACGCTGTATAGCACATTTTGAAATATCTTGTGGTTGCAATGGAATCATGCTGAATGAAACATGAGTGACATACTGAAAGAATCGTTGCTCCATTTCTTAAGATGTGGCAGATGCTAGCAAATTTATCTTTCTCCGTAAGAAAGCATGTTCGCTCTGAATGGAGAAATGTTGTTTTCTCGAAATCACTGAAAGGCGCCATACAGCGTTTTTGGATGGAACACTTCTTCAATTAGTAAGTGTGCGTAAGTTAAGATCTTTGAACAGTGAGTACAAAGGGCGGCCACAATTAGATACGATTTCTATGCAGCTCTTGTGCTTAGGTATTAACATGAAAACCACCAGAAACTACACCTAATCTGAAGTTACTAATGTGTGTGGTAGATCAGTTATCTACATAATTGAATTAATTCTAACGTAAGAAATATCCAGTGTAGCAGAAAAAAAGAAAAAAATGCATATATCGTAAAATGCTTTTCTTCCCCCAGAAGATTTTTATTGTTATAGAAATCTCAGCTCGTTTAGAAAGTACCAAGGGTGGCTCCTTATATGAGACTGGAAGTAAAACTTTATCTCAGAGACGAAGATTTGATGAGCTCCGAAGTAAACATCTGGTTTCGAAAAACTATGTTCATTGTGCTTCTACATATTTCTCTGCGTCCTTCAATAACGCATTCTCTTCACACATTATACATTTAGCTCTTTTTATATTGCTTTAGATTTTGAGCTGAATATCTATAGTAAAAAAATACTTGCTCAGTTTAACGCCCCTCAATCCTGTGTCCGGGGCATATGTCCCGTCCAGCAGCGTAGCTAGAAATTTCTCAAAGGAGGGGATATCTAGAAAACAACATCCTTGGCAATTATGCAACCCAGCACAACATTTAAAAGTATGAACCTACTCAATCGCTTATGAAACTCGCAAGTTCATTGCCGCATTGACAAACGTTCGCCATTGGATTCTACCCTGAGTTATATCAAGCCAGTTTTCTTCACGAACACCTATTTTTAGAAGATCTCTTCTAATATTGTCCTCCCAACGACGTCTTGGTATTCCCAATGGTCTCCTTCCATCCGACCTTTAAAGCAGGATAGAATATCGTAATGTTCCCTTCAGTTTTGATTTGGTAGAGTCAAAGATATACGGGATTGGTTTATAGCCCTCAACCCTTTATTTACATACAAGAACAAAGTTAACAAAATTACCGTCCCGAAGAACACAGTTTACAATTATCTGAGTACAAGTGATTAAAGATGTCTTATTTAGTAGTGATCAGTTAGAGGTTCTCGAAAATAGGATGACACCAGTTCCTTAGCAAGCTGAATATCGGGAAGTTGTACCAGTTCCTTAGCGAACTACGTACTAGGATGTTTCAGTTTCTTAGCAAACTGGGAACGGTTGAAGGAGAGGAGCTGACCACCCGGGGGAAATGAGTGATGGCTCTTGCTCTGTGCAGGTCCTTTTTAAAGGTGAATGTAGGGGTGGTTCCTCTTACTTCTCCTACTTGACTCCAGCTTCCTCTGTCTTCCGTTATTTGCTCCATCTGGTGTTAGTTTGACGAGTTGACCGTCGTCTGCTCCAATGTGTATGTATTGTTTGTTTACTTGCATAACCACACGTTTGTTCTATAAACATGTGTGTTATTGTTTATACAGTGTCCACTTGTTAGCTATACACGCTGGTCATTAAGTTCCGCCCCCCTTTTGGGGAGAAATAGTAAACAAGGTTTGCGAACTATTTCTTTTTTCCTTCACTATTATATCTCTTTTAATTTGAGATCACTTTATCACCACTATGCACTTGTATATGTGGATGTTAGCTTCACTGGCACTTATCAACTAATATCGGTGTACTTCAGAACAGGCAGATTCAGCTTGATGCATCATTATCCTCGAGTCGTTGGGCCGTATTAGTGGTTGCTGTGAGATGTTAGTACTTGTACACAAGTTCACTTAATATTTGTGTAATTGGATCACTGGTAAGTGTCATGTGCTTGCATACTGTTGTTATTTCTGTTGGTGCAATGTTCACCTTGTGGTTATTGGTTACACTCTATGTCAAGCGATGATATGGGAGTCCCAATTTTATCACTGTCTGGCTGATACACGCCTTTGACAACTTGACATATTATATATATAAATATGATCTACATTACGATGGCTGTTATTGCAACTATACTAGGAATAATATATACAGACATATTCTGAAAGGAGACAATGAGTTATTTAAGATTTCTGTGTTTCTTTAAACGATAATATATAATACACAATGTGATTGATAATATGGCAAATAAGATAAAAATTATAGTAACTACTATGATTATAGTCCAAGAAAGGGAGGAATGCAGGTGCAAGTCTGAAAACTTATCTGGAAGTTTATTTTCCTTGTTGTCTAATAATGTTTGTAAATTGCCTATCGATTGCTGCAGGTTTTGTAAATTTAAGGTAAACTTTAATGATATAGTTCAACCAGGTGTGTCTTTCTATGTGGGTTAGGTATGTATCCAATTTTTTTCTCTCTCTTTTTTTCAGATAGAAATTTTGTCATATGTTACTTGCGAAGTACTTGTAGTATTGAAAATCGCCGCTAGTTAGCGTTTTAATCAGTGTCCCTTTCTCTTGCCTTGTGAATAATGCCATCTGCCGTGATTATTTAAAACTTAATTGCCCCGCCTGAGTACTTGCTCATGATGTCTTTTTCTCTCTCCTTCTCATTATATGATTTATTGGTTACGCTGTTCCCTTTTTAACCAAATGGTAGTCACTACTTATTGCTTATCGTCCTCATGGTAGAATTGGATTCTATCTACTGAGATGTCCTGAATCTTTTTGGGAAATCCGCCCGGAAAACGAATTCGGTATAAGTTTTTGTTCAGCTTTTCCAGTATGGTGCAGTTAGGGACATAATGTGAAGTCCACATCTCAGGACTTCCGATCTTTCTTGTAGGCCAAAAAATACCTTGACCTGAGAGCCAACTGGAAATTCAATTTGTTTGTGTATTTTGTCATAAAATCTTTTTTGTTTCAAGAATCGTTCGTAATTAATATTTGCGATTTCATCTCTCACTTTTGGTAGTTCTTCCCTGGATATTTGGGTTAGATGACTAATGTTGAATGCACAATCTGTGGCCGTCCTTGGATTATAACCGCAAAGTAAGAAGAGTGGAGATTCATTTGAGTTCGTGTTTTGGGAGGAGTTATAGTTGAAGACTGCCTTCTACAACATTTGTGGCCAATTTTCCATATCTTTCTGGACCATTTGTTTAAGTATATTTTGAAAGGTCTCTATAGTTCGTTTCGCTGTGCCGATTGAATTATTTTTAAACGCAGGGCTATACTTGAGTTCAATGTTGTATTTGTGGGCGAGTTCTTTTATAGTTTTACTTGTATTGACCGGATGTAAATCAAGGTGCAAAATTCTTGGTAGGCCCAAAAACATGAATAAATCGTCTCCGAGAAATGAAGAAATGGACTGCACGTTGGCGAGATCATAATCTTCTCACCACTTACTTGGTAAAGAATTGCCTCAGTCACACCAGGCGAATGCTTCGATGGTACTCAGACTTAAGAGACAGGAAGTCTTAAGTCCACATGGCAAAAATCTTCTTCGAAACATTGTTGTAATTTCAAAATATTTCCTCTTTGTTGACACTCATATCTTCCATTTGATTTTTCGAGTGATTTTAGTTCTTAGAGCATGTTGAAAATATAACAAACTAGTATTAACTCGTAATGCCTAGTTCTACTAATTTTAAAATCCCATTCTTATTATTAATAGAGTGGAAGATATGGAGACAATAAACTTAAATTTTATATACAAATTGAGTTGAGAATCCTAAACGCTTGACTAAAAATTGACCAAGTATTGTTTGGGGAAAGATAAAATTGGGCGTATTAATGATTGACAATAAAAATAAAGCATTCCTGGAATGTTTTCCTTCTTCTTTAAGTTAGATCAACCTGTTCCTTAAGAGTGCAATACACTATAACAATATCTTATAGCGTCAAAGGGATAATTTTACTGAAACTGTGTATATAAAATTTGAAAATATAGAAACATTACCCCTATTTAATTACTACTTTCCGCATTAGGTTACAAAATTTAAACCTTTGATAAATTTGTTCAGGCCATTTTAGTAATTATTATTGACTTCGGTTCGTCCAGATTTTGTAATTGCAAGGCACTTAATTAAATTAGAAAAAATACAAACATTCATACTCCCAGGAAATTCGAATCTGAAAATTATAGGACGATTATCGAATGCATAAAATGTCTCGACCACAACGAGCTTCTCAAAGAAATTTTAGCACTATTTTCGTTTTCTATATAGCTTAGCTCGTAGTGCATCCGACTATGAATCAAGCGGCTCGGGTCCAAATCTTTGACAGGACGCTGGAGACTTTTTTCAATGTTTCCATGATTACGCTCTGAGGTGCGCACAGCTCGTGAGCACTTTGTGAGCAAGTCTCGGATATTTGGATCGTGATCCAAGTTTTGGATATCCGAATCCGGTTCCAAGTTTCGGGTGTCCAGATCCGAGTTTCGGGTATCCGGATCTAGCCATCCTTAGTGCTTTGGTGATGAGACAAAATGTAATAAATTATAGTATATATATATTAGAGAGAAATAATCATACGAAATCTCAATATTTTATGTATTGTTTTCCATTATATGATCTGTGAATATACCAAATTTCGTTACAACTGGTTGATTTGTTCCACGCACTTACATGCATTATTTCATAGCGCTACGTTGCTATAAAAGCATGGACCTAAATACATCTTTCTTATACAGTGTATCTATAAATCAGTTTTAGAAAAGTATCCGTTAATTGAATTGGTACTTGGGAGAAGAAAATAAATCGAAAATTTTATTTTGTGGGAAGTCAACAAAAAACTGTATAACATTTTTATTATTTATTAAAAACGCATATTTTTACGGAATATTCAGAGCGGTATTTCGATCTTTGTCTACTGCTCAAACAATATGTAGAGCTCTGGCCCAACCACACTACAGAAAATCCTGTCAGGTTCCGCACCATGATGCGAACCACTTTTATCGTAGCTTGTTATAATACCAAAATATTGCCCTTTAACTGAAATGAGTCTTTGGCTCTCATCTAAAAATATATCACTATATGCTACATCTTGTCTGATTAATAAGGATAATCCCGCTGCAATATATATATTAAAGTTAACAATGGATTGGTAATTAGCAACCTTAATGGCCGTGGCCTAAGCCTCTTGTAAGGTCGCTATTTGAATGGCCTTGGAAATTAATATACGCCGCATATCCGCGACGTATATTAATGCTCCGCTTTATTCATGCTGGAGTTGCTTACGTTTATCGAGTGTGTCCCCGCATTCATTTGGTGGCCAACACACAGCAGTTCCACCAAGTATAGTTGTATCCAAAACATTATAGCACTAAATAGACCAAGAAGCTATGGAAAGTAAATGAAGTACGTACCTCTACTTCAGCAAAGCTCACAGAAATACTTCTGTAACTACTTACTCTGCGCACTGAGAGAATCCATATATACTATACTCTGTGAAACATTGCCACTCTTTCCCTCTAAAGCTTGAAAACGTGTTAAACTACTCGAAGTGTCCGCCTTGGACTTTTGCTTCTTTAATGCCCGTTGCTTAGAATTTGAAAGCAAGGATTTTACGTCTTTTATATTTTCCTTTAAACCCAAGCTAGTCAATAGTACCATTAATTCTCTCTCTCTTGTTTTAAATGAAAGAACCTCTATTCAATTCTATTAATTATTATTGTTATTTTGCAAATGTCAATGTAAGTATGATCGATGAGTATAAAATATGTATTAGAAGGGTTTTGACTCTATACATCTACGAATATTTAAATATGCTTTTGTCTAAATTTACAACTAGGCAGGAAATATTATTTGATCAAAGTTCTATTATTTAGTAAGTTATTCTTAAAAAAGTTTGAAAACCAAATTTTAATTTGTGAAATTAAAATTTCAAGTTCGATAATAAGTAAATCAGTTTTACTTAATCAAATTTTTATTTCGTTTATTTTCTTCCAGTTATTTATTTAATTCCATTTTGACATTTTTTTAAGTTTCAATTTGGAACATAAAAAATCCAACTTAACTTATTCTTTATACTTAAAACGTAGTTTAATTAATTTTATTTTCACGTCAATGAAAGTTTAACAAAACTAATTATTATCTACTTAAACTTTACGAAAACAATTTAATTTTATTTATAGAAGTTGTATGTAAGTTAATAATTTCAAAATATTTTATTAAAAAAAGTTTAATGAAAACTACATAGTATTTTAAAAAATAATATTTTACTTAAAGTAAAATCTTTCTAATTATTTTAACTCACACAAATATTGTCTAACTCCTTTAAATTATATTTAGTCTATATGAATATATATTGTAGTTAAAGAAAAGTGTAATAAGAAACAGACATTTTTTGCGGACTGATATTAATTTAAAATATTTTACCTTAACAAAAATTTATGTAACGTATTTATTATCTTGAACAAAACTATTTCTTCTTGATACCTTTACTTTAAAATAAAAATATTCCAACTTTAATATTATTTTCTTACATTAAAGTATAATTCCTATTTTCCTGAAAAGGAAAACTAATTCATATTCTATTTCCATACTTTATCTCTAAATATGTTTTCTGAGAATATTATAATTTATAAATAAAAAATCAAGGCTTTTATAATATATACAGTGACTGTCTTTACAATACAATAAAAGTATTTTTATAATAACAAATTTATAATTTTATTTTCAAAATGTTCTCCATAAAATTTGAACTCCGTAACAAAACAAAATATTGAAGTTGCACACAACTTCTTATAGAGTAACCGTTCACTTTCATACCTATATGGTAAGTAGAACACTTTTGAATCACACTAATATTTTATAAACTTAGGAAAGGACAATCGTAATAATTTACATCTTTTACATTCTTTAGTTGAAACAACTTTTGAATACCTTTGCAGTTTTTCATTACCTTTACAGAAGAATAATGAATCAACTTCTCAGAGTTGTGCAATTATCCTTCGAATATGAGTTATAGTTTAATCATTTAGAGTTTCATATAAAAATCCGTGAAAATTTTTACTTCATCATTTCACATGGAAGTCTTACCAAAGAATAAAACTTAAGAGCAACATCAACTTATTTTTTATTGGTTCGCAATTAAATGCTCAGAAAATATCTCTTTGAGAAATTTCAAAAAGTTGAAAAACATGCGATGACATTTTAAAGAATTGAATATAATTAGTATATTAACTAACCAACTAAAGTTTACTGGAGGAAATTGTTATTCAATATTTGTTGGAATTACGTGGGCAATGAATTCTGTATCTTGAAAATGATTGATATATTTCCTAAAAAGTATTCAATGAAATAGAACATACCTTCTATCTTATAAATATGATAGTAATCAGAAAAAAATGATCGTTTAAATGATTCATTAAATGTTTCCGTATAACATATCCAGTATTTCACTGATATATACACAGGTAAGTAAAGTTTATTGTACACCCACAACAGGGAATTGGATTTTGTTGTAAATTAGTTTTACCTGTTTCTAATATACACGTGTCTAAAATAAACAAGACATTAAGTAACGTTCAGTCCATTATCTTTCTTTCTTTAATACTAACCGTTCAAATGACAAATTCAATGTTTTCAAAAGCATATAATATATCTCTTGAAATTTGATTATCTCTTACCTCGTCTACTTTACGTTTCGTAATTCACATTCAGACGTCACAACTCTGAATTCGCCAAAATTTTCATGTTTGCTACATAAACATTATGTATCTGCATACAATATGTATGTTCAATTACTGGGTTCCAATATGATCATTCACAAATTCAGTATGTTCATCATCATTCAAGTCCCAACTAAGGCAAGCATGGTTTTAAGAGAATGGAAAAGTCCCATCATGGGCAAGTAGCAACTAAATGGTTAGGAATGTTGTGAAAGCACTCTGCACAAATGAAAGGCGAAATAAGGCAATTAAAATTGTCTATTGTTTCCCAAATAAAACGTTCTTCAATAACATTAATCCCACACTGACAAAACGGTATATTAAATTTTCGATCACTTTGAGAAGAAACAGTTTTAAGAGAATGAGGTTTCATTTCAGTAGTATTTTTTGAAGTGAGTAAAGATTAACCTTTGGAAAGAACCATCAGAGAAAATGTTTGAATCACATTTTTCCCACTACCGGAGTCACTTTCAGCAGCGTTTGAAAAAAGAACAAAGTTTGATTCACTCTGAGAATCACTTTTGAAACCACTGTTCACTGTCACACAAGGTTCAATAGGACAATCAAAACTAGTCACTAACGAAGGACTAGGAGACATTTTTATATGCAACGAAGCTAATGCGACACGTTGTGCTTCGTGCACCACACAAACAAAACTGTCTGATGAGTAAATCTCATCACAACACAATAAGCTTACCGAATACATGATAAATTGAGACTGGTTTACCTACTGTTCTAATAAGTCTATACCTGCAGCTGGTGGTGGCAACCAATCACTTTCTTACTTATCGTTGTCAAATGAAAAGGCACTTTCACTTTTGAGGTGGAGGAAGAATATCAGTCACATCATGAACTTCACCTTTAAAGTTTGATAATAACAAGGCAGTACGTTCAGCCTTTTCATATGTAATTATGAATCTGCCCTTTAGCGGAGTTTTACACCACATCAAAGTTCGGTAACTTATCTTGAACTCACACTTATATGAAACTACAACTTTCACAAGAGGCTGCAGATAGATTTGACCGATCACAATCTTGCTAGTCACGTGCACCAAATCTGTCCTCTATGATTAATTCTCCACCTAAATTCACTATTTTGTTTCCCAACCGAAAACGAAGTACACATTCAAAGTTTGCTTTTAAATGATTAGATCCAGTATGAGTATTTACATATGATTTTAATATCTGATTTATATTCTTTGCATTCATTAACACTCGATAAACACTATCCTTCATAACTCAAGACGGTTCTCTTCACTTATCAGTGTTCCATGAATATCCCATACAATAATGTTCAGTTATCTATTTGTTTCAAAATGCACATGCGAAACAGAGTAGAATGTCTTCAGTGCTCCAATTACGAATTGATTTCAGTATGCAATGTTGGTCATCCAATTTTGATCGACATCCACAGGAAGGCTTTACAATCTAGAAAGATGGGTATACCGGTGCACTGACAATGGTGTTTTACATTACTGTTCTGTGCCACGGTTAGAACAAGACAAAGGTTTACATTTTAAGTAGGCCAAAAAACACCTGTGTAAACAACAAAATTCAACTTGCCCCTATAATTCTAGGAAAAGAGATTCTTCAAAGAAAACAAGTGTCATATTTTATTCACATATAAAAATATGGGAAGAAATCACATAAACACTTAATTATTTACATATTACATGTAACCAGAAACACTTGTAAACAGAAACTAAAGTTCACACATTTAAAGTTCTTAAAAGTAAATTCATTTTCCTGGTAAAATACGTTGATAAATGTTCAAAATTCTTAAAGTAAATTCATAGTTTAATATTATGAATTTATTCAAAGTTATTAAAACGAAATTCACTCACTATCTGGTTCTGCATTATCATCTTTCTCAGTTATTTTTATCTTTACTTCGTCCACTTTGAGCACAAGTAAATTGCGAGAAAATTCTTCAAAAATGTCAACATTATCAAATGCACATAATTTCAAAAATAAATATTATAAATATAAAACACACAGATTCATGTACAGTCTATTTGTGTCTTTCGTCATAATGTGGTTCTGCAATAACGTTTTTGTCAATTGTTTTTTTCTTAACTTCATCCATTCTGAGTAAAAGTAAATTGCGAAGAAAATATCAAAAGGTTCAACGTTATCAAAATGTATATATATCTAAAGACAAACAAAAATAAATATGAAAGAAAAAGACATACCTCATTATGAGTCTATATGTGCGTCTCCTCAAAGACCTTTCCTCATCTACTGATCGTGTAGCACAACAATGTCTCTGTCGATTGAGTACATTATAAAATCACTCAACACACAATAAGGGACAATTGTTTTATATATCTCTAATTTTCAATAACTCTAATAATACACCTATCATAAATCCTATAATTCACACATCCACATTAATTTCCAATTTCACTATAACACATAGTGGTAGATGAAACTAATTTTCTCCACGATACCATCACTTTCCTCAGCGCTAGAAGCACAATATCCTTCATCACTGTCTGAATTAAATTCTACCATCAAGCTTGAAATAGATGTAATGCCAAAAATACCGGAAAATGAGCTGTTCTCCGTCTACAGTCCGTCGCTTTCATCTACACTATAATTCTCGTACAAGCTCAAAATGCTTTTACTAATGTCCAGTATCATATCTACAGCAGAGCTGTACACATTTTTTTTAAATAAATGTAGTTTACACGTTATGAACTATTTTATAACTAACAAAATTCATCAGGTTCTGTAAACACCTGATAGATGAGGAAAACATCAAGGAATGTGTGGAAATGACATCTAGTACTTTAGCAAGCATAACAATGACACACATAAAAATAAATGAACACTTGCACAGTCAAAGTCTTAGAGAAAAGCTTGAGCATCTGCTAACACGCTCCGAGCATCAAAAGGAGCAATACAATAGATAGATTGTTAAGTGTCATTCAACTGGCGCCGCCGTAAATCAAGTGGCAGACATAAAAAGAAATCAGTTATAAATCATTCTGAGCATATCTATATGAAAAGAAATTATAAACGAAGACCTGCACAAAAGGTGCAAACAAACAACCTGCGAATGCGCAGTTCGTAATCTCAAAGTTCGAAAGATGTGGCAGTGAAATTAACTTTGCAAGTAATGTTCTTTCTGTAAGTCAGCGGATATGTCCATTCTGTGTTGACGGTGAATGTACGACTATTCCCCGTCAAATAAAAACATGGTTCCTACCCAAAAATAAAATGATGCACTTATTAAAATTCTATAATATATTTAACTTATCACATCGCTTTCTACGGCTGTTTAAATAGCGACGCGTGAACCATGGCGCGGGACGGCAAGCGGAAACGGCGGTATCCGTGGTTGTGGCTTCGAACAGCATTAGTACAACATGGCTGCTAAATGGAGGGCAATGGCTTGCATTTAAAAAAATGCTGTTTCCCTTAGCATTGCTTGGATCTCAACAAAGATTTCGCGATATCTGAGTAATATCCCAAATAATATACCATAAAAACATCACCTTCGTACTTCACACCAAATTCGAGAGAAAGGAAAAAGGGCAAAACGTGCACTTCTACTACTGGTTAAAATAGATCTGGTTGTGTATTCTTACCATCTTTTCTAAAATTCTTCTAGAATAATGTAAACAGAATAGGACGAAGCCCTGACCGCCTGCAATCTCCATGCATTGTGAGAAGAACGTCGACCTCATATTTGATGATCTCAAAGAAGTTCTTTCCCTGGGGTTTTATTTAAGGCGGCCAGCTCCTTCCCCAGGTACCCACAATGCACTTCCAATTGCTAACATCCAGAGACAATTATTTTTTGGAGCTTTTGCTGGGCATTATAAACATGCCTCTGGGAAATCTATTTTATTATTGCCATGCTAAATGAATGTGGAATTTTTTGAAAGACCTGAATGTCCTAAATATGTATATACCACATGATTTTATAAACCCGTAAGTTACATTTACCAATATGTGAATGCATCTCGCATGTTTTCGTAAATTATATATTCATAAAGTTTACGTTAAATGTGCTTAATTTGTATTAAAAGCTCAGAACATATTAAATTTCTAAACTATGAAACCAATTCATTCGTATCATCTTTAAAGTACCAAATATGGTAACTTTTTTTTAAAGTGTAATTTGTACATCCGCTTCAACCTTAACTCTTTATTGACAATGCATTACTATTAATTTATGATAATCTCAGCAAAAATAATGGTAGGCTATGTCCCTAATCAAATTTGTAACAACAAATGTTATTCCCCTTCTGTAAGTTATATTCTGATAATTCAATAACGCAGACATATTTTGAAATTGATCCAAAGCTATTTGACAATTTGTGTTACGGATATACGAACATTTGTTGTAAGTTTGTAAGATTCTAAAAATAAGGACCGAAAGCTTTTGTTAAAATGAACTCCAATGCACTCTGTTTAATTTTCCATAACCGGGACCTAATCTAGATCTACTTCACTAGAAAGCGAGAGTATTAATGCAAGACATGAATTTGTTTTACTTATCTTGCAAGGCGTTGTGAAGAATAGATCTTAAATCTCCATTCCAACCAAAGGAAACAGAGATAAACAATTATTGGCTGAACAACAGCTGTGGCTAAAAGAGTAGAGTTATAACTCCAGAGAGCAGTGATTGGTCAGTGCAGAGTTATTGTGGTGGCAATTGCATGGAAATAATAGAAGAGTTTCAGTCATATCTTTTTTTTTTTTAATTTTAAAAATACGATTAATTTGCTTTGAGAGTTCTACTCACATCCTGTAACTATACTTCTAATATTGAAATCAGCTTTGGTTCTAAAAAATATGTTAAGAGTACCACGTAGAATAGGATAACATACAAAACTATCCACATTATTCTTCAAGGAACGTTCTTGAAAAAATGTAGTACAGCTACATGAATTGACGACATAAATTCAATAATAATAAAAACATACCATAATTATTAACGTCATTATTAATTCGCTCCTACCCGAAGACACAACTTTGTTCCATTAGATTCATGGACAAAACGAGCCCAAGGTAAAGATAAACTTACGGAAACTTACGGAACAACTTCCAACGATTGAAGATCAGATCGTAAGGACTGGTCCTACAGTTTAAATTGGATTCCGAACCACTATGTTTAATGTGTTCACACTAAATATCAAACCATAATTCCCTTATTACAAAATGACAAGTCAAAATTTTCTACCGTGTGTTGGTCTCAGATAAGTACATACTGATTAATGAGGCATGTATCAAATAAAAGTATTTTATTTCTGGAAGAAAAGGTATGTACATATATTATAGTTTAAAAAATACACTTTGTTGAAAAATACATAAAAATATCAGGGCATGTAGCTTAATTTTCCAAAGGCGGACAAGTTAGCTAACAAAACAGTAAAAGTGCTAATACCTTTTGCTTAAGATCCGAAATGAAACCTTCGACGAAGGCCACCACTGCCTTACTTTTAATTTATACATTACTTGTAAAGTGTAAATTAACTGAAACTTATCATTTTTATTGTCACTTCCCATAGCCCGTAATAAGATGTAATGAATATACCAAAAATAAAACAATAGATGAAGGATTTGTCCAATATTTCGATTATAAATAGGTCATGAAATTTGAAGATTAAAAATCCAATTATTCGCTTCCAAAAGTTAACATAATAGGTTCTCTTGTGGTACATCACAGTGGTTGGTTTAAATCAATGAGAAGAAAGAATGTGTTGGTGACCAATACAAATACAAAATGTTAGCCTTAAGATCTTTTAAGAAAATGATATAGATATGCCAAAACCTACCGTAATGCATTTCTTATTGCTTTCGTTAATTTGATCATACTTTTAGTTTGAATACATGTTTGGCACGAAACCAGAATTTGAAATCAAAATGTCTCAAAATCTAAACAACGGAACCTCTCAGAATCAAAGGGATGCAAAAGACATTGATTTTAAAATAATTTAAAGTCATCCGTTACACATAACAACACGAATTATGTCTATGTGTCTGGGTAGAAAGTTGCCATATTTATTTCATGTCGTTTATAAAAGAGGAACATTCTTAATGATTTAATGTCAAGTAACTCTTTTCTTCACAGCCATTCCTTGTATTTAATTGCATTATTTCCTTCTACCAACATATTAACTTGTTTCTTCCAACAGTCCAGTGCGCACTAAATTAAAAGAAAACTCTTTAATTGTCTGAATTTGGTCCAGAAATAAAAGGTAAACGAAAAGGTAACCTTTCTGTAACGCGCACGTGCCGTGAAAGGCGTATGGCGAATATGGAGGTAGTCCTCTATATAAACTCGACTTACTGTACGAACTGAGGTGGCATGGTCAGTCAGACATTCGACCGCCTTTACTTTCCAAGCTGTCCAGGAGTATCAAGAACAATCTAGTACTCAATTTGGAAAGAGGCTGAGTACATCGCAGAACACAAGGTATGGGAATGCTGAAGAAAACTTTCCAGCGCCATATCAGGAATTTAACCCGGCCTCACGTTTCATAGTCAGACGCGCTTCCACCTGCGGCGGCTCACGGTGAAATTTGAATACCATAAAATAATAATTTTTAACATGACCACTGGAAAACGGAGATAATTTCAAGAGTGTAAACAACAGGATAGGACAGGGTAACAAGATAAGAAACGATAAGTAGTAATTTTGCTGTAATAAAAAGAAGCCAAATTATTTGCGAGAGCACATTTTAATATGATAATCTGCCGGTAAAACTATACGGTTACGAAAGTTGGAGTACAACCCTAGCATATGCACATAAATTACATGTGTTTGAAAATAAGGCGTTGAGAAAGACATACGGTCAGAAACGGGACGAGATGACTGGGGAATGGAGGAGACTGCATAATGAAGAACTTCGTAGATTTTACTACTAACCCGATATTGCAAGAATAGTGAAATCGCGACGACTAAGGTGGGCAAACCATGCAGCTCGGATGAGGTAAAATGAGGATTATATGCCATCGTAGTTGTGTGGGAGGGAAGAAGACCATTGTGTATCAGCCTAGTTGCTGTTCCAATTTTTTTTTTCCTTTTATTTTCTTAGTACGTTCTGTTTCCTTTCTGTGTGCTCTCCTTAGCCCATTCTCTTTGTTTGGTTTTAGTCACGCTTTGAGCGTGTTTCGTTTTATTTTTGCTTTGGTTTTCCGTCGTTATCTATTCAGGTTTTCGTTAGTCACGCAGCATTAACTTGGATATAGTGCTTGTTTTTGATTGGATCCTAGCCAATGCTTGACTCTGTGTTTCTTGCTGATTGGTGTGAATCACCCTTCTTCTTCGTTTGATAGGAGAACTGCTCTCCCCGCCACGTTAGTTTTCAGTTTCATTTTTTTTCGAGCAGAAGGACGGATGTCGGGGCTTCCAGTCATTTTTCTTTTCCAGAGCCCTAACTACGAATGGTAACTTCTAAATGCCAAATTTAGTATATAGAAGAATATTTTGACTAATTCCGTCTATTCAGATGAAAGATATATTAATCGTTGTAAGAAGAAAATACCGATGCAATTGCTAATAAGACAGTACATTTCATCGACAACGTTACTACGAAATTTTCACCTCAATAAAAATTATTATTTTATATTTTGTGATTATTTGTCACTATGTGTAATATGTTCTAAATTTCAGTATGGGGCCGCTATTGACCGAATTCTTACATTTCAAGTATCGGATCGTTGGATTATAATAATCAAATGCCAAATTCTTAGTCTCCAGTTTCCTAATCTATTTAAAAATCCCGGTTGTCAATGCTACCATCAGCATTATTAGTCAAATTAGCGACATGTCTCTTCTACAATTTTTACGTACTGTTTTCCGATACATTTTGACTTTAATTGTAAAATTTGATACTTCAACATGATTAGGTAATTTTGGTTTCAACTCCAGATACTATTTTGCCGTTAAATATTGACATTTTATAACATTATTTTTGCGTATTCAATATTTATTCAGAGCGTCAGTTGTATAATGTAGTAATCGTCTGTAATGACGTCACGCTTATTATAAGCCCAACTTGTTTCTTTCGTTAAGGTATGTTTTGGACAATAACTTCATTTCTGTATGAATTATGTGGTAAAAAGTTTTTAAATTGATTAACAATATTTTGGGACTAACTTGTGAAAATTTCAGTGAAATTCATTATTTATTATGGGAATTATGGACATTTATTAATATGGCTTAATTTATTCAATGTATACAAGATAGACGATACAAATTTGTTTTCTTCCTACAGCTCAATAGTAATTCTGTTGTGATGTTTATGAAATTATCAATTCCGAAAGCTTACATTATGTAAATTTCGTTTAATAAATTGATTTTTTTTATTTCTTCGAACAATCTTGTGTTTCTGTTCAATGAACATAGTACAGAAAAACCTCTCAGTTAACTAGGTAAGAATTAGGGCATTAGTTGATAATCCATATACAGTGTATACTAATATTTATGATGTGCAGTGAGTTATTTAATGTTTGCCATGATATTAATCTGAATTTAACTACGAATCATTACGTGAAGTTTGACAGCAATCGATACTAAATTATTTCTCTGTTTCTGTAAACCTATCCTTTTGAGTGATGCGTTTTTAATTAGATTAGGTTGGTTCATAAGTCCGTAGGCCAGTGGTAGAATTCTTTCTCCAGCTGAGATGTGATAACTTGGGAAAGCAACTATATATTGAATTTCTGCATATTCTGCGTTAACATATGAAATGACTCCAGTATGAGATTTGAGTAAATTAATATTATTTGCATTTTTGCGTTATGACACGACGTTTAGATAGAGTTGCGAACGTCATTCGTTGTGTCCGTCGTCTTTATTTCAGGAATTCCGATTCCGGACTACAGGTGTGGGACCTACTAAGGTAAAGATAAGACATGGTCTTTTGCCACCCTGTAGACTTCGAAGTGAGTAAAGACGCAGTATGAGCTACATATGAACTGATATGCGTATGATCGTTTGAGATTATTCCCAAGTATGGATTTGCGTTTTCCTTTGTTAATCTATCGCTAATCTGAACCAGCTGGTACTTCAGAGTATGAATCGACGGTCTAGTTAAAAAGATTGGAGGTGTAGTCTTACCGGAATTTCCTCCCTCGTTCTAAATTATTGTTGTTTTTATTCGCAGCGATCACAAGGATCTAGAATCCTCTTTCCCAGATATTCTTAAATCTGGAAGGCATTTCTGCGCCGCTCGTCTGGGGTGTAGAAAATGTTTGGAGCTAGTGTTTAGGTTAGATACGTTGTATGGGTACTCTAGGCTCCTGGCGAGCCTATTTATATTTCTCGATTGATGTTTTTCGTATTGCAGTTTTGACTTCACCTAGCCAGGAATTGTGTGTGTGATCTTGGTGGTCATGGGCTTGGGTGTTGTTTCAGTTCGGAAGACTACGTTGGGAAAATAAGTAGGTGTTTGTGATGAAAACTGACTTCGTCTTGCTGTGGATAGAATACTATTATTCGAGATGATTATTCTACGTACGTAATTCTTTCATTAAATAAACTAAAATTGTCGTGATCAACTAAATGTTAAATTAGTAAGACTAATGATTTATTTACCAAGAAATCTGATAGCAGTTTAGTCGTTTTTATTTAAAAAATATGACACATACATAATAATTATTATTTTATCAAATCTACTAACTCAACGTCACAATCATATGTAAATAATAATTCTAAAACGAAAACGTTAGAAATAAAAACCAACAGATGACTCGCATTTACTGCTTTTAAACTACACACGAGTAAATACATACCTTACGATGCACTAAGACTTTTAAACTGCCTTAATATAAAGGTTTTGGAAATACAAACTACAGGAATACCACAAGTAAAATCATATCTCCCTTGCCGCTTCACTCAGAAAGTAATATATCGTTTAGAAAGATTTATACCAGTGACTATATATGTTCTTTAATTGTTATGGTTTTCTATGTCTTTTCTACTTAAATCCATGTAAAATTATTTTTCTTTTTTGAGAGAGACTTTATAGAGCAGTGTCTTGCATATTCCCTGTACATAGAAAAAAATTAAATGTTTCCAATTATCAAGTAAAAACAACCAAATGATATTTTTTCGACATTAGATGCAGAACCCAATTTTCATTTTAAGATATGAAATTACTTCTAGTACATCATTATAAAGGTTCAAACTTTACTATAATAAAATATTACAACAGTCCAACTGAAAGTTTATTATCAGAAAAAATAAGGAAAATTGCTCAGCTAATTCCACTGCCAGTTGGAATTCAGAGTCTGAATATTTTAATCTTTAAATAATGAACTAGAATTATTTTCAGAACCAAACTGTAAAATTAGAATGGAGGTTCTCTATGTAATGTTGCAAACCAATCATTTGATTGTTTTATTTGGTAGCAGGAAACATTTTATTTCCTTCTGCGTACAGAGAATGAGCAAGGCACTAATCATAATGTGCTATAAAGTGCCACCTTATTATCTTGTATGCTCAGTGTCTTATAAAACCCTTATAATTACGAGCGAATGTAATTTAGTTCATGAGTTTACTTCTGTAACATAATACCCCTAAAGCCTATCTTAAAGTTCAGTTACACGCTCGGAAGAAATACCCCTACATGACGTAAAATCAACTAGGCTGAAGGACATGTGAATTTAATCAACTTCCTGGCTTCTCAGACTGCAAAAAATAGTCACACAATAATAAACTTATTAATTACATAAAATTAAAATTTAAGATTGTTTTGTTGTGTAAAATTTTACATAAATATTCATAATAGTTAATGAATGGAAAGCAGAAAATGTATTTTCCTTCTGACATGTGCTGGCAAAGAACTATTAAAATTCTCAAACAAGTGGAATCGAGTATAACGGAAATTTATGCAATTAAGAACACATTTATTCCTAGAATTATTAACGGACTAACAGTTGCTAGTACGATAAACAAGAGTAGTTCAGGAATGATTTATTTTGGAGGTACAGAAACCCCCAATTGTTAGCAGACGCAATGCCTTCTATTTATACGATCATTTTAAATTAGATGAAACATATTTTATATTGTTCTACGAAAAGAGTTAATTAGGAAAATGTTTTAATAGATACGAAACGCATCACTTTAAAAAAATTACCATCAACGTCGAAGAATATCAAAATTCTAGAAAATATTGTGGGTAATACGAAATATTAGCTGGTTAAAATGTATATGATGTTATGATATTATCTTGATTGTATGTACACCTCAGTATACTAATGTTCCAGTCATAGTTTGGAAACAGGTTCGACTTTAAAGAAGGACATGTTTGATTGGTGAGAAAGCGAATAGAAAAATAATTGTAGGCTAATTCAAGAAGAGTTTCAGTTATTTTGCTATTAAAATAGATTTAAACAGTTGAAGCTTCGAACCCGCTTCTGCTTAATTGTCTCACTTCGTCTGACAATTGCGTGGTATTATTATTGCACTACACTGACCAGAGCAAACGTTTTGCTCTTTTTTATCTTTTGAAGATTTGTGAGTTGTACCTTTTGATTCTTGGATGCAACTCTAACCTTGAAAGAGTTTTCTCTTTAATTGGTGCTCAATGATAACAGAAAGCTATTAATGAAGTCAGAACAAGGAATCAAGATCGCTAAGTACTATATGAAATATCTCCGTTGCTTTGATATTAATATCAAAACCAGACTTGCTCAGAAAAGAAAAACTTGGTGCCAAAAGTATGAATACACATAGGAATAGCCACTAGCAAACTTAATGCCTAGAATTAACCTTATTAATGCTATAAATTTAATAATACTTGATATTTTGTTTCTATATCGGTTACAAAGTATTTGTTATGTTTTGATTGTATAAATTATAAATTATAAACTACAAGAAATTATTTCGTACTAATAGTTTGGCTGAATTACAGGACGTTTCGTTTAACGTCCTTGCCACTATTTTCGACGAGTAGGTTATGTTACGTAAAGTTCCGTTTCTTTATTTTATACGTAACTAATAAATACACGTCTTTACTTAATTTAATTAACTCTATGTGTTAAAATGTAATAGAGGGCAGGTAACAGGAAAGGCCTGAATTGGACACGCGTACTCCCATATTCCTAAAGTTTAATTTTCACAAAATGTTCGTTATGGAAATACCAAGCAAATGGAAATTACTTTAAACTTTCATTAAATATTGTTACTTGATTGAAATATAGACTATTACTCTGCTCTGTAAAACTGAAATTTAAAACTATGGAATTATGCTGTTCTTCAGGGGTTCTTTGTTGGGTCTTTAATCCTGACAGATTGTGCGGTACATATCAGTGAAATAATTTAACTATACTGTTTTGAAGGTGAGAGAAACCTGATACAGTGATTGGGATGGTGACAGTGAATTACCATTCATAGAACATTTTTCTATTTACAGGCATGACCGATGGTCTCGCGAGCAAGAGCAGCGTTTTGTTTTATTAACAAATGGCCCAGCATGGTAAGGCTTGACAGTGAAATTATTTGGATCGAGGTATTAGAATGCATAGTTCGTACGATTACATAGGATTCCTGCATAGATCAAAGAAAAAAAGTTCGGACTCTTTATTCAAAAAATGTCATGATTACTGGATGTTACTGGTTGCTTTAACTCTCCGTGACGTTATGTTCTTGGTTGATTCTAACTTGTAAGCCAAATGGTCAAAAAGCAAACACGTGGTCACTAGCGATGTAAATTATATCTTTTCATGGACAAGTTTATACATGAACTTGGGCTCGAACAATACAGCATGAATAATATATATAAAAACAGTAAATTGGTCTGTGTGCTTACCTCAGTTCCTACACATAGCATTACCGCCTCCCGCAACATACTCTGTACCTACCGTAAATCTGTCGACATAACTTTCAACATAATGTCATTCAATCAGTGATCGAAGATTGCGTTCCATTACAAAAAAGTTTAAATTTCCTATCTTGTGTGATCGCGATGTTCGGAGCGTTCTTAGAAAGAAGATAAGGGCATGGGAATAGTGACGTGCATTTCCAAGTAAGCATAAAACGATCTTTGACATAAGGAAACACACAAAAAACTACCAAAACTAAAGCATTTTGAATATGTAGATTCGATAACCGACGAAACATTTACATATTCTAAAGGTTTTGGTCACTGATTAAATTTAGGACGAAGAGCTCTGGTATTCCTTCAATTATGCATAACGAAATGACACAAGCTGAGAATGACAAAAGGG